>NQII01002205.1:80270-215874 GCA_002778355.1 Clitarchus hookeri | reverse complement strand
CTGTCGGTTGACCAGCAGCATCGAGAGAGCAGCTGTTCTTGGTTGAGACGCTCGATACTTGAGAGAGGAGCGACTTGAAGTGCGCTGCGGCCCCGAAGCTCTCTCCCGCCCTTCTGTGTTTCCTCTGCAAACAGCCGGGGCGAAACTGTCGGGGAGCCCTCGTGTGCGTGCGTGTGTGTATGTGTGTTTGCTCGGGGCCCCAGGGTCTTGTCTCGGGAGGATTTACTCGGCGGAGCCCGCTTCCAACCTGCGCGCTGCTATATAGCGCCGGCTCAACGCCACTTGCTCCAACTGTCGACACTGTTTCCGTCTCATGCCCGCCTCTCTTTCTCTTTCTCTCTCTCTCTATCTCTCTCTCTCTCTGCACGNTGCACGTTGCGTGTCTTCTCTCTCTGCGAAACTTTAACCATTCCTTGGTGTATTACGCTCAGATTTCAACTGGACTTTGTCCACGGTCTACGTCGACCAAGGAAATTAAAATACGCAATAAAAGGGGAGCGTATTGTCAACAAATATAACCATAACAAATAAGCGGAAGTGTTTGAGCAAAACTTTTGCTGAAGTTGTCTAGCCACATTTATTCTGCCTTTGTCGGTTTTTTTTCGTTCCTTGTCAGACTGCTAATTTAGAAATTTTTGACCCTTTTGTGTCTATTTATTTTGACTTACTGCAGTGCGTGTTTCGCTTGTGGTTTTCGTACTGTCATAATTGTACTGTCTTCTTTTGCTTCTGTGACGCTCTTTGTCAAACTGGATCGTCCTCTCTTGTTCCATATATGTGCTTAATTATATTATCACATGTTAATTNCTTGTTCCATATATGTGCTTAATTATATTATCACATGTTAATTGTATTTGTGTTTCTCATCCATATATTTCGTTCTTAGTTTTTTTTGTTACTTTATTCGTAGTCATTGTGGGCAACGGACATCTTATCAAAATCCGAATTCAAAATCCTATATTTATGTACAGATAGAGTTTAATGTACAGATAAGTATCTGTATACTCATGGGTTTTTACACCGTGGGGGTCGTGGGGGTCTGGCCAATGGTCACCCAATGGTCACCCATTGGGGTTGTAAGGACTCCCCACTGGAACTGCGATGACCCCAATGGACCCCCAAAAGATTTTATACGGAAGTTCCTTGTTTACTGTAACTTTCGCATCATCTTCTTAAAATAGTAGTTCATTTCCGTTTAAGATTACGTGATACATAAATGAGTGCAAAATACGTTTATTGCATGTCCCGGAAATTTAAAAGCCAACACTGAAAAATCAGAAAACGGCAATCATGCAACACCTCTTTTCACAGTTTTATAAGTAATTATTTGATAAATGCAGTGAATTTTGGCGCAGTTATTTATTCCGCCGTAAAATTGTAGCTTTCGGGATGGCGGGAAAAATAACAGCACTGAAATTCATCGCACGCATTCATATATTGCTCATGAAATTGTGATAAAGTGTGTTGCATGATTGCCGTTTCTTGATTTTTTCCAATTTGGCTTTTAAATTCTCGTAACATGCAAAAAAAATTTATTTAGCACACATTTATGTATCACACGCTCTTAAATCATAACTCTTACTTCAGTATCAAACGATAGTAGTTTAGTATGAATACGATATCTATGTTTTGAGAAACTGTAGTCTAAAAAGTCATTTTCAGCCATGTTAGAGCGCATAAAAATATTGTTTCCAATGTGCGTTACACCTTGAAAGGACCATTCACGACTATGCTCAAGTCTGTTTTCTTCTCTTAGATAAGGATTTTGGGGGCACATTTGCTGGTTTCCTTATTAAAAATAACGTGATTTTAAACACACAGCAACGCAGTTCAAACACCACCGCCTTAATGTTACGATGAGATATTTAAAGGGCGCGTAACAAATGGGTAATTTGCACCTATTGGAATTGCGTGGTTCGACGATGGAACAGCTATGAAATGCAAAGGCGAAAAAAACAGTTTCACTGTGTGAAAAAACTATTGACCAAAGGCAAAGTCCACCACTATTCTCGCATTGTAAAATCGGGCGTGACACTCGCTGGGTGTCGAATCCGGATCGCCTTGGTGGAAGGTGGGTGCACTACCATCACGGCTTCTCGTTACCCAGTAGAGAAATGATATGCCGATTTAAGTCTCCTTGGTACGGAATTTTCATGGCGATTTGATTTGGCGTAGCTTTTCCAATTACGGCATCATTACAGATAAGTAATCTCGCTTTTGCAAATCGAATGCCTTTTTCAAAAATCAATATTTCAAAAACTTTGATCGCTACGGACACACTGAACGGCATGCATCTTGTAAAGTTATAATAGAAAAAGTAGTTCCACATCTTAATGTCGTGTAGAAGTGTGGCGTTGAAATATGTGGACGATGAATTTAATTACTTTAGTTTTCGTTTCATTTTCACACATTGCAGTAAGAATGAACATATTAGTAACATATTTATATTTACGATAATTTGACAGCTGCACTTGTTCGACGCATGNCTTTTTCAAAAATCAATATTTCAAAAACTTTGATCGCTACGGACACACTGAACGGCATGCATCTTGTAAAGTTATAATAGAAAAAGTAGTTCCACATCTTAATGTCGTGTAGAAGTGTGGCGTTGAAATATGTGGACGATGAATTTAATTACTTTAGTTTTCGTTTCATTTTCACACATTGCAGTAAGAATGAACATATTAGTAACATATTTATATTTACGATAATTTGACAGCTGCACTTGTTCGACGCATGTATAAAGTGATCCGGTCCATGGTAATTTGATGTTAAGTATGACGGAATAATACAAATGAGATGAAAGGTGGATCCTAAGCAGAGCTACCAAAAATTGCGACCAGCCTACTTTATAATAAAACTATTGCCAAACAAATTGTTTTAATTGTAGCCACAACATAGTAAATAAAGAAAATTGTAATTAAATTAAAACACCGGAAGGCAGATAATAATACAAAAAAAAACTAATGTATTCGGTTTTGTGATATGTTTTAAAACTTTATTATAACGTAGCTTATTAAACGTCAGTGTTAGCGAATCGTGGCTACAGTGTGTATGCGAGGAAGTACTTGTGACGTATCTAAATGGCCAGAGGTGACTGCCATTAACCAAAATAAAGATACTAATGTGTGAAGAGTGAAGGGAAGAACTGATTTATTGGTGTGCTAATTAGTGTAATTTATCAAGGCAACCTAGCAGCTTATAGCTTGCTGGTAAAAATTAATCAGACCATTCAGTTTTTTTTTTTCAATAAAAAAATTGAACTTTCGTACTTTTAATGGCCGTTTACAGCTCAAGAGTTGAAACCGTATTCGCCTACATATACATTGCATGTTTTGCGTGAACTGTTTTTTTTTTTTTGGGTGAATTAACTCCGAAACGAACGTTTAAAAACGGCAAAGTCAGGATACGCGATTTTTAGTATATTCTAAGAGTTCTAATAGTTTTAACGAACAGTGATTTAGAAAATTTTTAGGGCGATACGTTATAACTATAAAGTCGCTCAAGATGTTTAAATCTAACTTCATTCTTAACTGGCTGCATACCAAATTTGGTTCAACTCAGTTAAACTGTTCNTTAACTGGCTGCATACCAAATTTGGTTCAACTCAGTTAAACTGTTCCAGGGATAACAAATCCATGCTATAAAATGAACAGTCAGCAGATTTCCATTAAACTTGGTATACATGTACATAGTTCTGCAGGGTGACCAAATTATGGTTATATAAAATCGTCTGGCTGTGAGAAAAATGCTGACCTTTCAGAATACTAAGTATGACGGGGGAGTAGGTTAGCAAGCGCTGATTGGCGAACGGTGTCTCAACTTTATGCTGGGCAGTGACGGCCATATTTCTGGCATGCGTGAGTGTAGTTCGCCGTAAGAGTGGCTGTTACACGTTCAAGGCACGTAGTAGATAAGCATACAGAAGCGAAATGGCTGCTTGTACCGCGAACTACAGCCGCACGCGCCAGAAAAATGTTCAAACGCCATTCGTCAAACAGCGCTTGTTAAACCTACTCGCTAGTCGGCACCCCATCCATTTTTGTATTGTATTGCATAGGNCCCATTGTTCAGCAGTAAAGCGTATGAGGAGATGGCTTAAACACCTAACTTATAACCTAACTTAAACTAACAGCCATGCCTTATCTGGGATTCGAACCCAGAGCCTCCCGCAGCCCAGACCGGCGGCGCACCGAGCTACTACGCCACGGGAGGTCAGCTACGTCCGATAGGGAACCTTTCGCAGCGCTTCGTAGCAAATAAGGAACGCGGCCTGCTCTCGGAGACTCGTGCAGCGAATCAGAGAATGGATACGACCACACGAAAGGAACCGCCACAGCGTTTCAGTCTCTGTGTATATTTACCTTCTCGCCGCAGAGGAAAATGTTCCGTTGAATCAAACAATGCTTGTTTGGCGCAACCAATTTAATTGTTTTTATACGAGCAATGAAATATTTCGTTGCTGAACCGAATTATTCTTTCGTTCTTAAATGGTTGCCCCAAATTACGATTTAGTTGGTGCAACTAAAGATTTGTTTCGCTCTACGTACTTTAAATAGTTTAGGTTAATGTAAAAATTGTGCCCTTAGCGCGTGAGCACGACGCCCCAACAAACTCAGCTTAAATGACTACTGATTATATATGAGTGTTTATAAATAAATACATTTCAAATACTAGACAACGTGCGTAAATGAGTATTTCAAGTTTCACAGCTTTATTTTTTAGTTTCCTAACACAGAGATTTTGTTTATTCAGACTTATATCTTGTTAGAAGAACAAATTTAATTTTGTTGCTTTCCAAGTTTTTTTTTACTCAACAAAATATTTTCTTGGGGCAACTAAATGTATTTCTGGCCCGATGAAAACAAATATTTATTTGGCTGGAACAAGCCTTTCTCTCAGTGTGGGCCTGTGGCATAGATGACAAGTTTTGTTTCGAGTCTTCAGAACAAGATATTGAGCACGCCGCTCTGATGCACCATTCTCGCGCCCTTTTGCGCTCATTTTTATATACGGCAACTCTATACTCCATTCACGGTTACTTCCAACTTTTCTGAAGCCCTGCTAAAGTTCTACTTCTAGGATATTCCTCCGCCTCATATAAACAAAGCTTAGAGAATTATACCAGACGGCCAACGCACCGCTTTCGTGCTTTTATGCTATGATTTATGATTCTTCATCATACCTTAACGGGGCTATAGGGGCGTAGCAAGTTGTTGATAAGAGTTATGCAATGAACACGTTATAAAAGGGGATTATTTAACATCAAGGTTGTACAATTTTATTTTAAATGTATACATGTTTGGCTATGTGAAATATTACATTATATTAAATTATAGATTTAACCAGCCACATTCTGAGTAAAGTCTAAATGGAGAGTCCCCACCTTGTTCATGATACTGGAGGCTGATTAAGTTGGCGGAAGTCGACGCCCGGACACACCCACCCTCAGTGGTATTCTCGTTCCAATGGCTCGACGACAAAAGACACCGCCCCCAGGCTACACTGCCTTATATCGGCTGCGTTGTCCCCGTTTACTGGCCGGTGGAGGGGGTTTCGGTGGTTTGCGATTTCATAACTAATTTAAGCAATCACGGCCCGTGTCCTGGCTAATATGTGAAGGTGCGATCAGGCCGGCCGCTCAGCTAAGGCCTGATCACAACTCGTAACAGTAAGCACTCAGTGAAATAATATTTTGCATAAGAACTATTTCTTTCTAGGTATTACCAACACACTTATTTTGTCCCTGTCTTTTATTCATAATAGCTATGAATAAAAAAAAACGATAATTTGTTGATAAAATATAAGTAAAAGTTAAACTAAAACAAAAATAAAGAATTTTTATATTAACATAAGTATAAAACGCTTGTGATGCATGCATATTTAGGAAACTACCAAATACGTCGTACGTGGAGTGTTATTTCAAAGGTTTGCTTCAGAAAGTGTGAATAAACAACGAATACACCATATCAGTTTTTGTGAGCCGGTATGCGCAGGTTAACTTCGGACATTTTTATTTGCAGCGCCACAATATTCATTCAATATTTTTTTCCACTACGTGCGATAGATCTGTCTTTTTTTATTCTGTGAGCCAACATAGTTGTACAGGTTCAAGGAAGTTGTTATACATTACAGAAGTATTTTCACTCAATGGAACTTGACATTTTTTTAATACTACTGGTTTATTTCGGTCTGGTAAATGTATTAAATTACATAACGTCGTACTGATATTTTATTTGACACGAGTGGGAACAATTTCTTATCTAAAGTTTTCAGGCGGAGGCGGACCTAATAGTAACGGGTTCCCTCACAGCTTCGCACGAAACTTGTTANTTCTCAGTTGTTCGGTCGTGTTTCGGTGCAGGCATTCAGAATGTACATTTTTAGGGTGTCGGATACCAAAAAAAAATAATAGTTTTATATTTATACTAAACGTTGTTCGACTTGCAAGGATTGTATGTAATGCCATTTTCCTAAAATAAAATAAAAAAATTACACTTTATATTTCTTGAGGAATTTGATGTCAAATCCAATTATTTTCCTGTTGTTATGCTGCCATAATAACAAATATAAAAGTAATTGTACAAACGAAAATATTTACAAACTAAACTAATGCTATGGGCCACCACGTGTCACATATGTAATCACCAAATAAGAAACCATATAGGTATATGAAATAAAAGTAAAATATGAAATTCTTACATATTTATACATTTTTTAAATGCATTAAATGTTTTTTGATTATATATATGTGTCAAGCGTTGTGGTTGGCTGACGTGTTATCTCACCTCTTCTGAGGTATGCTGTGATTGGCCGTTGATTGTGGGGTTATCCTTTCGGGGGACAAAGCGTCCAATCGACATTTGCGGAACATCGAAATTTTTCGAGGAAGTTTGGAGGCTAGGGGCGTGGGTAAGGGAAATGTAGGGTCAGTGGTTGCTTCGAGACCCATATTTACGTAATTACGTAATTATACATAATTGCGTAATGAGTAATTGCATTATGATTAATTGTCTTATTAACAATTACGAATGCCGAGGGTAAGTACATGTACCGAGAGAGTAATTACACATTAGGTACACATGTTCACCCATCGGTGCCGAAACACAGCTGGCGAGGTTGGTNATGTACCGAGAGAGTAATTACACATTAGGTACACATGTTCACCCATCGGTGCCGAAACACAGCTGGCGAGGTTGGTGAGGTGCTCCTCGGTTCGAGTTCCGTCAAAGGCGAGTAGGGGTAAGTAATGCATAATGAGTAATTGCATAAAGAGTAATGACATAATGAGTAATTAAATTATGAGTAATTGCATAATGAGTAATTGCATAACGAGTCATGACATAATGAGTAATTACATAATGAGTAATTGCATAATGAATAAGTACATGTACCGAGAGTAATTACAAATGCCGAGAATAATTATGTGCCGAGAGTAATAACACAGTAATTACACACTAAGAACACGTCCTACCCCGAAAAATGCTCTGACGCAATTGAGCTGTGAATCGCTAATATGTTTGTGTTATATGTACGCCATATTGCTTGGTTTCGGTTCCCGCCATGGGTAAGTGAAGCATAATTACATTATGCTGGTATAACCATCTGATTCGATTCCCGTCGAGGATAATTAAACCGTAAATACATTTATAGTGGACCAGTCCTCGGTTCCAAACCCGTCGAGGGTAAGGAAAACACAAATGTGTTTGTACTGATCTAAACCTTGCTTCGATTTCCATTGAGGGTAATTAATGCTCAAGTACATTTGTATTGGGTTAGTACTTGGTTAGAATTATGCCAATGTTAAAACAAAATTACATTTATACTCAGATAGCCCTTAGTTCGATCCCCATCGAGGGTAATTCAAGCGTAAATATATTTATACTGACATAGACCTTGGTTCAAATCCTGACGGGGTTAAATACGTGTGTACCAATTTAGTCCTTGGTTCGAGTCATGTCGAGGGTAAGTTAATCGTAATAAAGTTATACACACCGTAGAAAGAAATTATAGCATAATTACAGAGGGTAATTACATTTGAGCATCTACTTGTAATTACAATTGCAACCTCTACGGGACCCAATACCATACTGAACTCCATAACCAAACATCATTACCTCACAAGAAGTCATAGCGGGAAACCCTCTTGGCGGACTCTGACCGCATATCCATTCGGCAAAACCAGAAAGTCCTTGTGTAACCAATCCAATAAAAACTAGCAACACACTTATACAAATATAAACATTCCTTTGTATATCTTAACCACACTTGAAACCAACCAACAATACCTTATACCTAGGGGCAGTGATATTTCGCGAAATGATTTCGAGACAAGATACATTCCAAAGCACTGTAGGGTCGTCCAGCTTCTTTGATTGGCTCAAAAATGTTCTCGCCCGTGTTAACAGCTTGCGCACGAATCACGAAGGTTCAGTGTCGGAGTTATTCAGTCCTGAGTGACTTGGTCAAAGACGGACACGGCACCAGCAGCCAATGGAGGTATACCAACAGCTGAGGTGTGTGTATAGTATTGAAGTCTACTGTGTGCTCAGATTTTTACGCGAAAAGTCACTGGCCCTACTTATACCAAATAAAAAGAACGATACTATCAACACAATCGTATTTATTACATCCTTAAAATATCAAGCAATATATAAGAATACAGAATTAAAAAATCGCATACATATTACCCACAACAATGTGCAGAATTAGTGAAAAAACAAACACTACTGCGATAAATTGCGTTTACACTTTATCATAACTTTCGCTAATGTAGACTAAACAAATAACCACACAATATACACCGATGTACAATGCTTTGCTAATGTGGAATCCCTCGTAAAGGAACGACCACATTTTGAGCAGCGATATCTGCCATACCCAGGGTTATTTACATACTTCTCCTTTCATGACAACGCATGCTACGACTATGTTTAAATGTGTTGTAACAATGCTGACACTGAAATCCAGATGACGGTCTACCCTTTGCAGGAGTAAAGCCACAACATCTAACNTCTACCCTTTGCAGGAGTAAAGCCACAACATCTAACATCATGCAGATGCACAGTAGTTCACCGCTACTATCAAACAAACGCTGGCATTTAAAACAACGATGTAGATGGCGAGTAGGTTTACNCATGACATAATGAGTAATTACATAATGAGTAATTGCATAATGAATAAGTACATGTACCGAGAGTAATTACAAATGCCGAGAATAATTATGTGCCGAGAGTAATAACACAGTAATTACACACTAAGAACACGTCCTACCCCGAAAAATGCTCTGACGCAATTGAGCTGTGAATCGCTAATATGTTTGTGTTATATGTACGCCATATTGCTTGGTTTCGGTTCCCGCCATGGGTAAGTGAAGCATAATTACATTATGCTGGTATAACCATCTGATTCGATTCCCGTCGAGGATAATTAAACCGTAAATACATTTATAGTGGACCAGTCCTCGGTTCCAAACCCGTCGAGGGTAAGGAAAACACAAATGTGTTTGTACTGATCTAAACCTTGCTTCGATTTCCATTGAGGGTAATTAATGCTCAAGTACATTTGTATTGGGTTAGTACTTGGTTAGAATTNAAACCTTGCTTCGATTTCCATTGAGGGTAATTAATGCTCAAGTACATTTGTATTGGGTTAGTACTTGGTTAGAATTCTGCCAATGTTAAAACAAAATTACATTTATACTCAGATAGTCCTTAGTTCGATCCCCATCGAGGGTAATTCAAGCGTAAATATATTTATACTGACATAGACCTTGGTTCAAATCCTGACGGGGTTAAATACGTGTGTACCAATTTAGTCCTTGGTTCGAGTCATGTCGAGGGTAAGTTAATCGTAATAAAGTTATACACACCGTAGAAAGAAATTATAGCATAATTACAGAGGGTAATTACATTTGAGCATCTACTTGTAATTACAATTGCAACCTCTACGGGACCCAATACCATACTGAACTCCATAACCAAACATCATTACCTCACAAGAAGTCATAGCGGGAAACCCTCTTGGCGGACTCTGACCGCATATCCATTCGGCAAAACCAGAAAGTCCTTGTGTAACCAATCCAATAAAAACTAGCAACACACTTATACAAATATAAACATTCCTTTGTATATCTTAACCACACTTAAAACCAACCAACAATACCTTATACCTAGGGGCAGTGATATTTCGCGAAATGATTTCGAGACAAGATACAGTCCAAAGCACTGTAGGGTCGTCCAGCTTCTTTGATTGGCTCAAAAATGTTCTCGCCCGTGTTAACAGCTTGCGCACGAATCACGAAGGTTCAGTGTCGGAGTTATTTAGTCCTGAGTGACTTGGTCAAAGACGGACGCGGCACCAGCAGCCAATGGGGGTATACCAACAGCTGAGGTGTGTGTATATAGTATTGAAGTCTACTGTGTGCTCAGATTTTTACGCGAAAAGTCACTGGCCCTACTTATACCAAATAAAAAGAACGATACTATCAACACAATCGTATTTATTACATCCTTAAAATATCAAGCAATATATAAGAATACAGAATTACAAAATCGCATACATATTACCCACAACAATGTGCAGAATTAGTGAAAAAACAAACACTACTGCGATAAATTGCGATTACACTTTATCATAACTTTCGCTAATGTAGACTAAACAAATAACCACACAATATACACCGATGTACAATGCTTTGCTAATGTGGAATCCCTCGTAAAGGAACGACCACATTTTGAGCAGCGATATCTGCCATACCCAGGGTTATTTACACCACTACTTCTTTCATGACAACGCATGCTACGACTATGTTTAAATGTGTTGTAACAATGCTGACACTGAAATCCAGATGACGCTCTACCCTTTGCAGGAGTAAAGCCACAACATCTAACATCATGCAGGTGCACAGTAGTTCACCGCTACTATCAAACAAACGCTGGCATTTAAAACAACGATGTAGATGGCGAGTAGGTTTACNGTGCACAGTAGTTCACCGCTACTATCAAACAAACGCTGGCATTTAAAACAACGATGTAGATGGCGAGTAGGTTTACTGAGACAATACCGTTCATGAGGAAGTAACATACTCACATCGAGATACTCCTTAACAAAACACAACACTTTTGTTTCGAATCCAATGTTTGCTGTGAAGTTTCTTCTGAATAACACATATCCGACATAATAATCTCTGACCCAACAGACTGAGATGGTGTATCTAATACCGTACTGTTAATGTTTCGCATAGGAAACAAAAGTAGGCTTTATGCTGTTCACGTAAAACAATACATAAAAAATACTAATTCCAACATTACATGCAAGCGCCCACAAACAGTATGTAGTAAATACACATTGTTCTTTCATACTTTTCGTAAAGCCATTAACATATGGCGAAAAAATGATATATATGAAAATCATCCTCTGGGAAATTACAGTATTTTTGTAGGATGTATCATATAAGGTGAAAAAAAATAAGTAGTGCAAAATTATTTAAAATAAAGTTTTCCATACACAATTTACTTACAAGAAATAAACAATGTTTATGTCTTACTCGCGTATTATGCGAGGTGGCGCAGTGGCAAATACTGTATTTGTACTTTTATTCGGGAGGACGTGGGTTCGAATTCCAAACATAACATTCAGATTTCTTTTTTCCCTGTGGTTTCCCGAAATCACTCCAAGCGAATGCTGGAATGGTTCCATACACCAGACCATACACGATTCCTTCCCCGTTTCTGTCTCTCTGAACAACTTGCTCAGTCTCTAATGTTCTCGCTATCGAGACCCTGCGATATATCACTATCAGAGAGAGAGAGAGAGAGAGAGAGAGAGAGAGAGTGAGAGAGAGTGAGCGAGATAGCGCGATACTTATAGAACACGTAATAATAATAATGTTTAACAATTAATTTAAATGAAAAAACCGAAAAACAATGTTAGCAATTACCACAAAAAACTCACTTTTTACATACGAAGGATGATATTAGAAATATCTCCACTATTAAATATCCTTACCATCGCAAATTTAGGTGACCAGAACCCAATTCGCAGAGGGATATGATAAATTGATCAACCCACAACATATACGTACCTATTTGCATATACAAACCTTCATAAAGCTCGAACTGAACCTACACCCTCCTCGCAAACATTTCCCCATAAATTTTGTAAAATGAGAATCGCAAAACCCATATACACTTCATATCCATGAAAATAGGTAAGTGCGAAATTTAATTAAGAAAGCAACAATCTAACTTATCGCTCCGGCAATCCCTAGCTGTATCAACACACAGGAATATGGTGTCAGACATTCTGTGGAGCAGTGACCAACCCACTCAACTCATACCAAAATACACCATATTAGTCGATTCATCATACAAATTTTCGATCGTTTATCACTCGCGATAACACTCATCTAAACAAAACCAATGCGAGTGGAAGAGAATATTTTCTGTTAATATACAAAACCGTTCCTATCTCTCCTACATCACAGGACGTTTTAGTGAGAGTGCACACTAATAAACACTAAAAAACACTAATAAAACAGACATCCAACATGGCGATCGAGTGATATCACAAAATTGCAGCCGCTCGGCTCCGGCTCTGATCCTGGATCACGTGTATCGATTTGGCATACCCTATGCTGATAAAACCAATATGGCCGCCACTGCTCTGCCCTCGAAAAGTGCCTTTCTGCAGCTCGTTTTGACACCTGGCGGAAATGGTGCTTTTTTGAGGGAAAAACGGGAAATATTGAGGGAAAATAGGTAAATTTTTAGGGGAAAATGGCCGTCAGGAGACCGGAATGTCAGAGCATGAACAGCTCTGATCTCCGCCGCCCTACTCCCTTGGCCACGAACCGCCGTAATCATTCTACTCATGCAGTCATTACATTACACGAAGCCATCCACTCTATCTTTCCGCAATCTATCTTAATGGTTCATGGAACCTTTCTCGTAAGAAAGGAGCAGTAGTTAAACCTGAATGCATAGGGTACGTATTGCAGTTACATGCACTGTAATATAAGTAAAGACATATCACAACATGGTCTGTGCTTTCGGTGTTCAATCACAAAACAAAAATATATTTTATTTTATTTTTTATGAAAAATGAACAAAGCTCTACGTAAAATAAGTCAGACTGCATGTAAATAACACGAAAAAAAAGGTATTGGTTTTAGATGAACTTGATAAGTTTAGTAACGTGGAGTAAGTTTGTACTTTAAAATCTTATCTGCATGTACTGCGTGCCAACATTTTTGAGAATTTGAGGTATGTTAGGGGAAAATCCGTGGTTCGTTTGGAATGCACGAACACTGAAATTTTGTAAAAGTGAGTGCCACTCGTTTATGACGAAGCGCTTGAAGAGCTATCAGAAGTGTGTTACTAACGTTTCAATACCCACGCATAAAATTTTTTTTTCAAAATTGGTTGGCAGTTTAACCTACACAAATTTTATGACCAATTAAATAATATTTAGAACATGAAATCTCTCTTGTGCTAGTTTCAGGCACTAAGTTCAATTCCCGATGAGTTTTATGAACAGTAAAGATGTGTGTCGTAAAGCGAAATGAGTGTATTTCCATTAATGAATGCCTACGTCTGAGTTATTGAGTTTCAATCTGTACAAATGTGTCATTTACAGTTTGGAATAAAGTAGTAATAGTTATGTTCTACGAGCGTAGCTGTTGGAAGTGTAGACTTTGTGTGAAGTATAAAGCTAGTTTGTGAAATGTTTGGGTGTATGGCCAAGCCAGCATTGCTTAAAATGAACTTTCTCGTAAGGAATTAAACTGTGGCGATAAAGGAATGTGTGTCAGTCTCGTCTCATACTTCCCGGTTTTTTTTTCAGAAGGGGCAGGACGTACTCTACGAGAAAAATTAACATAATGGTTTCGAGGGTACACTGTTGTAATATCTCCTGAGCTGTGGTCACGAAAGGGGCATTTCTGCGCGCGGTTCGTGTAGCACTAGAACCGGCTGAAAAAAGTCGACCTTTCTATAAATCACCGGTACCAGGAGGTTGTTTTATACTTACCGTGTAGTCTGTTTATCTTGAAATCGCGTTCCGGGAAACATGCCTTTATGTCACACGAAATTTCTGTTGTAAAAAGTCGCACGACGTTCTTAATTTTTATTTTACATAATACTGGATTTATCTTTGGCCGATGGCTAATCGGAAGGCCACTTGTAAAATATAATTGCCAAAACTTAGAAAATGGAAACGCGTATTTTGAAGTTTAGGGCCTTATTTTAAACAAGTTCGCCTCTAAACCGTCATGCGCTTTGCAGACATCACTTCTACTTATCGCTCTGTTGGAAAAATTTAACCGATTTGTTTGGGACATAATGTTCCCTAAAGTTTGAACGTCGGCCAATTCAAAGATGGTATTGACATCAGAAATAGTTAGGAGCCGCAGTGGTGTAGTGGCTTGACTACCCGCCTTCCTATTAGGCGAACCGGGCTCGATTCCCGGCGGGGCCGCTCCCGAATTTCCACACGTGGCAATCGTGCCGGACGATGCCACTGATCAGTGGGTTTTCTCGGGGATCTCCCGTTTACACCACCTTTACATTCCAGCGCTGTTCCATCCTCACCTCGCCTCACCCTATTCGGCTCTCAAGTCCTCGATGTTAAGAGCCGCCCAAATCTCTACACTCCATTCACCATCTAAGTCCCTTAATTTTCTGACTCTTGACAGTGGGGCGAGCAGCCCATTTTACGTTTCTTTTCCTTCACTGCTATGAGCTATTTGGCATTAATATTTCTCATACAGGGCAACCTTGCACTCTCCACTGAGAAAGGCACTGGCTACACAAGCTTGATCTGCCCATTTACTTTTTTAAGGGCACTGCCTGCCGCTTGGCAGCTGCGAAGTTTAAATAGGAAATACCACGTTAAGGGAATTTCGCCTCAGTGCGTTAATTTTAAAGATAGGCGTTTCAAACGAAATGCATTCTTCACAATTTTTTTAGGAGAAGTTCCCTACAGCGAAGATGCTTCTATAACATGTGTATCCTGTTTGCAAGGAATTTTAAAATATACGTTTTACAAAAAAGTATATATTTCCTATCTATGTTGAAAACATACGCCCGTAAAGATCTTCTCCCAAAAATTCCCTGAAAAATACTTTGTGTTTTAAACGCCTATCTTTAAAATTAACTCACTGTGGTGAAATCTCCTTAACACGGGATTTCCCATTAAAATTTCGCTGATGCCAGCCGGTAGGCAGTGCCCTTAAGGGACAAATTTTCCGTGGCAGTCTACTGTCATGGAACGTGTGACATAGATAAACAAGTTTCTACCTCGTAGTTATGGAAATATAATAACTTGTTTAAAAAAGCGAATATTTTACAAATCTTCTGACAACCATAATAGATTTCGTCCACTGATAATACGCTATTAGGCAGTCCTTTTATTCCTTTTGGAATCAAGTACAAGGTAAGGAAATGAGTATTCAGATAATTCAGTACATTTTTGCCCTCGGTATGTGTTTCCGCTTGAAAATATAACCAAAGGTATGTAATTTACCATGTTTCGTCTACGATACCTTTAACTGAAGTTGCTGTGGTTTGGCATGCTGTTGAAAAGCGGTGACGGCGAACATAATGGCACGTATGCATGCTGCTTGACAGAATTCGTGTTTTCGTAAGTGACCCTTTTATATTTACCACGAGACCATCGGTCTTGAGAGCCGATGGTGGTGAAGTGAGGTGAGTACGGAGCAGCGCCGTAGTTCAAGGGCGGGGGAAACGGAAGAACTCCGAGAAAACCCGCCGGCCAGCGGTATCGTCCGGCACGATTCCCACGTGCGAAAAATCCGGGAGCGACCCCGCCGGGAATCGAACCCAGTTTGTCTTGGTGTGAAGTGAGTGCTCTAGCCGCTGTGCAAGAGATCCTGGGTTTTAATACCTACTGAGACATTGGTGTGTGTGATTTTAACATTTTGAGTGCCGAATAGACGTTCAACACAAGTTCGAAGGAAGTGACCCATATCCAGTGACCATATCCAGAGAGAGAGATACACACACATACATACACGCACACACACACACACACACACACACACACATATATATGAACATTTGTTAGACTTGTCATTTTGATTGTGGTCGTAACTAGGGTTGTGAAGTTACCTGTATGTCTGACTTTTAAGCTTAAGAAGGGGTACTGTCAACTACACTGTTGCAGTATAGTTAACTCTGGTCACGGCAAGTGTCCCAGCCACGATGCTGTCACAAAAGGGAATAGCGCACAGTAATTTGCTGTGTGTTGCGGATATCATCTGCCGCTGTGTAGACTTCCTCCGGGAAACCTGGAGTCAACATAAGGCTGCGCTAAGCGGCTTACAGTCCTTCGCGCAGACACACCGCCCCTTCCAAATCACTCCAGGCCTCTCTCTCTCTCTCTCTCTCTCTCTATCATTCTCTCTCGTCCCAGGGGATCAGGCTAATGCAATAGGGGTTGCGGGGACAGCTTCACGAAACTGTTATCTTCATGCCATGCCCCGTATGCCACTGAGAGCCACGTTGGCTAATGCATACATAAGTGCGGCTCCTCCAGCTTCCTGACAAATTGTTCACAGGCTTATCGTGGTACCTTCATGCTATTTGAATGAAACCTTTGAAAAATCACCCCATGCACCACGTGTTTGGTTGTTTTCTAAATATGCTATGTATCACAAGCCTTTATACTTCTGTTAAAAAAAAAGTTTGTAAGGTTAAATTTAACTTTTACTTTTACTAAGTGAGTGCGCAGAAATGCGGTGCGTTGTCCTTTTGATGCGATTTTCTAGACTTGGTTTTAAGATTTATTTTCATTAAGCTGAGGAATAGTTTGATAGAAGAACTTTAGCAGGCCTTCAGAAAAGCTGGAAGTAACCATGAATGGACTATATGGTTTCGGTAGTTTTGAGTACTCCTTAACAGCAACTAGGCGTTATTAGGGGAGCAATATCAATCAGAAAAAGGGAAACATTCGCCTGGAGTGATTTCGGAAAGTCCTGGAAAATCCGAAGTTAGGATGGGAGGGCCGCAAATCGAACCCGGGTCCTCCCGAATGTAAGGCGAGTGACTCATCACTGAGAACAAACATTTAACAATGGAGATACGAGAAGTACATGCAGTGAGTCTCGTGTTCTGCAATAGCGTTGTTAATTCTTTATTTCGGATTAATATAAAACTCAGGAAACGTGATCATAAGTCAGCAAGGCAAGCCACCTTGATTACTGCAGATGACAAGTTGGGAATCACAATAAAATAAACGTTTCGTAATCATGTAATATGTAGCCAAACATGGGGAACTAGAGAGATAGAAATTGATGTAACTAAAAATCGTGAAATTCCTACGGAAAAAGTGTAAATAAAGATCGGGATTTGTTTTTTGCCTGTGGTGAAACACGTGTGTTAGACCAAAATTACAGATAACAACATCGCAAGAGAATGTAATTTTTGGGTGGGGAGTGATCTGGAAACATGAATATATATTAAAAACTATCAAATTGAATTATGAAATAATATTAAGTTTTATTTAATGGTGATAGATAAAATGTAGATGTATTTGTAATATTAGCATTTAAATTAAAAGGGCAAACGATTGTTCTCGCTGTCTGTGATAAAACATAAGTGTTGTATTAAAATTCAAGTAAGATACTATAGAGAGTGAATGCAATTCTTGGGTGGACAGTAATATGTAAACGTTCATAGTTAGTAAACACTAGCATATTGAATCATGAAATCATATTATGATAAATTTATACGTGCTAGTCAAAATATACACGTATATTAAAAAATAATTTTACATCCAACTTCTTTCTGAGTTACGTCAGCATCCTGAGTTTTAAAGGCGATCGAAAAGGTAAATTAACCACCGATATTCTAGTACTGTCTAGTTTTAATCAATCTGTCAAGAAAGCCACCTGGTTAATTAAAATTTTTTTATCGTAAGTCTTAATGCAGATTTAACTACCATTAAATTTAAACGTTGTCTCCGCGTTATTTATATTGGCAGTTTTAGTTAATACCATATTTCACTACAATTATTATTTTTCTTTAATGCATTTTAAAGAAGTCATGCAGAGAAAATATTTGGAGTAAAAGGATTTATATGTGATAGTAAACTATAAAACGCAAGGAAATTTTATGTAAGCACATATAGCATGTTCGATCCTTTCAGAATTGCCGGCCTATCTCATCGTGCCCTCTATTTTTGTATGAATAGTTATGGATACAAACTTGAAGTGCGTGTTGCAAGGCTGATTATATTGCTGACATCCGAGGCACTCTTAGGTACAAGGCGCTGAGAATACTTACAGCTCAAACCAAAGAACGTCTTTTGACAAGGAAATGAGTCCACGGGGGCTTATTTCAGTCTGGGAATGGCTGATATGCGTTTACGCATGGATCAGCCGAGTGCAATGTCGTGGCAGCGTGAGGTCTGTATTCTCAGTGCTTTCTAAATCTCCATCTGCCAAAAAAAAATGTTTTAGAGGAAAAACGGACTGCTAGGATATAGGGTTCCATTCGCTCAACGGACCGGACACACTATACAAACCCGCTGAATGGCAGCCTCTTGCTTCGGAGCGTGTATTATGCCTGACATTAACTCCTAAACGTTTCGGGTGTTGCAAAAGAAAAATATTTTGGTGTGAAACGTCTTTATGAATTTCTTTTTAAAATAAGTGACACTTTGGAAGCTATGGAAAGGTTTTGTATATATATATGGCACAGAAGCAACCAATTGTAAAATAGTCTGTGTTTCAGCCGCAGTCAATAACGTTGCCCAGGGAAAGACGAAGTCCATATTGGTGCTAACTTCTGGACTTGTACAGCACCAACCATGCTTTCGCCTATCCGGCAACATGTCAGACGTGAACGAGTACACTCGGGAGTAATATTTTAAGGTGTTGATAAGTACCCTTCTGTTGACATCACCCGGTGGAAAGCGACACAGAAGAAAGCGCGGGATATTCGAACGTTTGGGAAATGTTACGTGGAGAAACACTTCGCTTGCATCATGTCCACAGAAGAACGCATCGCTGCTAGCACACAGTCAGGGTTCTTGCAGCTTCAGGAACAGAGGCACGTCACTCAAGAATTTCAGCAAAACCTGAGATCTGGATCGCAAGAGCCTTAGATCTTACAACATGATGTTAACGTAGAGTTTTGCGTTGTTTGTAGGTGTTCTATCCACTCCCTTGCTACTTGACACGTAAAGGAATACATCCAGTATGTATCGTAACTAACATAAATATTGGCTTTTTGCCTTCGCGAACTGACCCAAGCGTTTCGTCAAGTAAAACGATATTTTCGTCGATGTATTTAGAACTTTCCTTAAAATTAATAATTTTTTATAGATAACAGTATCGTTTTCAAAGTAACTATTTTCCTCTTTTTTTTTTAATATTGACAGTCTAAAAATTTCAGTTAATTTCCAGTTAATACTTTTGCAGTTAATTTCAGAAAAGTAGGTTAAAAATTCATTTCTTTAAGACATTAATTAGTTTGTTGTATTCATGGTTTTTTAAATATTTCTTTAATTCTCCATAAATAAATTTTCTTATTTTTCAAGGGAAAATAGAAATAAATTACAAATAGCAAATTACATTATTCATAATTAGCTCTTGTTTCAATTGTTCACGAAGTTTCATCTAATAGGGTTCCCGCTTCCACTGTTTAACCTATGATTAGATATGATGAAAAATAGCGAAATTTTTTAGCCAACATATCTTCAATAACACTGTAACTTTTATTATTTCATGATTGAATGAACAAGGTTTTGACTCGGCTAAGTTGTTTGCAGACCAATCACGAACGTTCTGTCTTGTAGTTTCAGAATCCTCATTGGCCAAGTGAAATGGGGTAGTATCTTCATACATGCATGACAGCCAATAAGGAAAGAAAACTGTCGGACATGTGTACAGTATGTTGAATCTTAGCAAACAGTCAACTTTTCCCGCGATAAATCATCATCCCCCTCTATGATGTATAGAGCGACAAAAACAGGATCTTGTGCAAGTTGATGAATGCAGAATAAAGTATAAAATAACACTTCATTTCTCTGCATTTGAGGTGCAAAAGCGACATCTTGAGGGCACAGGCCATCATATTAAAAGTCGAGGGCCTGCTTGGATGTACGTGTTCAAACCATTTGCCGTGCTTATTGTGAATATGAGTTTACGACTTATACACCTTATTTAATAATACGCTTAAACGTTATTGATTCTGTAACTGTACCTTCCTCTTACGTCGATTACACATTACCATCTGAACCTTGTATACTCACCAAATGTATGGCAGAAAAAGAAAAAAAAAAGTATTTAAAATTTTTCGTCAAAATATTTTTAAAATGTATATAATTTTACAATTTGTTAGGCTAAGTTAATTTTTAAACGTCTTTGTATATCTCGTCGATATTTTAAACGGGCGTTGTCCGGAATCCAATATGGTTGCCATCGAACTACAACGACAGAGCACCAACACCCACGTGCAGGATGGCGACCTCTCAATAAACCCAGTATTATATGACGAATACAAAATGGCTGCCTCTCGATGATAGTGGAATAGCTTGTATATTGGCGAATGCTGATCCATTATACCCTGGCAAAATACATATTGCCAGAACTGCTATTATTACTTTACGTTCTTGCTGTCTGCTCTTAAGTCAGCTTCAGTTCGAAATATGCGATATAGTCTATTCGCGGTTTCTTCACACTTTTTGTATCAAACCATTGGAAAATCACTCCATATATGGCGTGCATTGTTATTCCCTAAATATATAAATATGTCATGTATCACAAGCGTTTTATACATATGTTAACATAAAAATGCCTTATTTTTGATTAAAATGAACATTTACTTATATTTTATATATAAATTATAATATTTCATATACAAATTAATACAAATAAAAACTGAGTGAAAATAG
Organism: Clitarchus hookeri; assembly: GCA_002778355.1. Taxonomy (NCBI): domain Eukaryota; kingdom Metazoa; phylum Arthropoda; class Insecta; order Phasmatodea; family Phasmatidae; genus Clitarchus; species Clitarchus hookeri. The sequence goes on along the minus strand of NQII01002205.1, from coordinate 194,955 downwards.
GCGTGTTCATAACGCCTAGTAAGAAATTGTTATTATGCAAAATATTGTTAAACTGAGTGCGCACTAATGCGGTGCGTTGTTCCTTTGGTGACATTTTCTAGGCTTGTTTAAGCTTTCTTTACATGAGGCGGAGAAATATCCTGGAAGTAGAACTTTAGCAGGGCTTTAGAAAAGTTTAATGTAACCGCGAATGGACTTTATCCAGATATGCGCGTTTTGTTTACATTTAAATAAATTACGGTACATTGTAGTATTTGTCAGTTTTGTTATATTATATGTTTTCTTATATGTATATTATTGTGTTATTAATATACAGCCTGCGTAAGCCTGCGAATTATTAGAATTTTAAGAAAAGAGCATTAATTTAATTGACTACCTACGTGGTTTGTAAGCTTGTTTTTTTTTTCGTTTCATAATTTGAACATTTATCATTCCTTTCTTTCCTTCAACCTCAGCCCGTAACTGCAATTGATCAGAAATCCATTTATGTAATCTTAAAACGTCACGTTAAATCTGCCGTAATTGAAATTACGTTAAAAAAAAACCAGCCATGGAAATTACTGATACGAAGTTAAGTTCTTATCTCTTTCACATAGTATCTTATGAACAGAGACATGTATGAATTCATCTACTCGAATATGCTTTTTAAATTCACTTTTTTATCATCGTTATGAGGGTTCCTCTTATGCTGACATTTTTCTGCTGTTTTTGAACGTATTCTTGAAGTAGGACTCTCGCTGGGCGAAATGTGTTTTTGCTGTAAACAGACTGCGAAATGAAGCAGGTCGTCCGTCTTCGTAGCGAGCTCGAACTGGGTCACGCTGTCAACAGCATCCGTCATTTGCATCTCCTGTGAAGTAAATATCTCTCTCCACTCCAGGGCAACAGCTGATTACGGTGAGATTCCATCATCTTTTGTAACGCGCTAGGCCCATGCTTTTTCGCCAAATAAACATATTGATCGTGTCATTAAGATTGCTCCTGGAAATTTTATATACAACTGCTAGAATCCAAAGTATTAATCGTAAACACCCCCACATACATATTATGTTAAAATATAATTTATAGCCCCTAATAACAAGAATATTATTTTAAATCGTAAAACTTTTTATGAATGTTGAAACACTAATAGTGACATATTTCGAAATGTTATTCTATTTTGTGAATATGTTGATAAATTGAAAACTTCTATATACAAGAAATAAAGTCATGTTTCTGAATGTTATAAACAAAGAAAGTTTCACTTAAATGTCATAGAGGTAATGAACCAAGTTGGTCCATGTATAAGCAAAAATTAAAATGTCCCCATATGGAAATGTAAGTTCANGTCATAGAGGTAATGAACCAAGTTGGTCCATGTATAAGCAAAAATTAAAATGTCCCCATATGGAAATGTAAGTTCAATTGTAGCTGGACGTAATGCATAATATTCGCGCATACCGCATTATACAAAATGGGTTTTAATGCTAACTGTACTGAGTACTAGAATAATATTAATGCTCAAGTCATGCAGATGGCACCATATATTCCACGTGAAATATCATTAACATATGTGGTGAAGAATATTAGATATTAGGTCCTGAATTTGAAGTATATGAACAGAAAGGAAGTATGGAGGCGGGGTTTAGATTCTGGTATTCTGGTTTGGTGGCCCCTGCGGTTTCAATCCGTTTCAAATAATTGTACGTCTTATGGCATGTAAAGTTGCGATGGTAAATGACTGTTTAGTACTTGGCAATAAATTTCTACCCTGGACAAATATTACTCTTTGAAAATTATAAAGCAAGTACCAGTCCCCAGCTACATGAAAAAAAAACCATTGTAATTTATTTTTTCACTCACAGGTTAGTTATTTTGTGTTGAACAACACCACAAAGACGCATTTTTTTTGGCGGGTATTAATAGTTTCAAAGGCTATGAATGGCGATTTGAGTTAGTTACAATAATGCTCAAGAAGTTTATTAATTATTTTTACGATAGCTATAACACTGTCTTGTGTCATTTTTTTGGTGGTTTAAAACGAATTGTTCCAGTTCTGAAGGTATAGAGTAACTATTACTGGATATGTTTACTTTTGAAAAATATCACATAACTTATATTATTTATATAAATATATGCTGATTATGTTCCAAATTTTATTTTCCTATAAACTGCGAGTCATTAAACGTAGTTCTGTACTGCACTTACGATTTGCTGAAATATCCTAGCCTAGGCTAGGTTACGTTGGAAATGAAAGGACTGATGATATAGCATTTCAAGCTTGCAGTTATGCATAATTTACGGACTTTTTCATGTTGTCATTGTCAAATTGGTTCATTTTCAGGAAACAATATAAAATATATTTTTTTAAGGATACATATATGTTGCATTGATATTCCTAAAAATGAGAATTCCAATGCATGCAACATTCTTAGAAGTACGATAAGATATGAAGCCTAGGTACTAGACATAGGTTTCCCTAAAATAATTTCTTTGAATTAAAGGCGAATTATAAATCGCACCTTTAGGAAATTATTACGCTATATATATATCCCAGAATATAGTTTTCTAACTTTGAAAATGTTACCATAGTTTACAGTTACCGTCGTTTCTTCTCCCTATGAAATTATACCCTAATATTGTAATATTCTGTACAAACTTGGAAAATGTAAAGAGAGAAACAAGTATAACATTGTGTGCGCTCAACTTAGATTCATAATTTCGTTTATATATCAAACAGTATGTTCAACCACCGAAATTAATTTTTTACTATATACAAAAATAAAGTGATGTATTTTCTTTGTATAATCTGTGAAGTAACGGCCGATAAATAACACCTTTAATACGAATAATAGGGGCGAAAAGACTTAAAACAAAAAAAAAATTACTTTGACTAAATAATGTATTCTTTATCTTATTATACTATCACTGTTCACAAGAAAAAAAAGCGTTCTAAGAAAATGATATTTAATCTGCTACAACTCACTCGCCCAACAAAAATACCTTGTTTTTACGAAAACTGTACACGTGATCACTGTAATGTTCAAAATACTACAGACAACAAACATGCAACTTAACCAGTATGTCACATAGGGGAGGGTGGGGGAATTGCGGACGCGGGGTAAAGACGGACTAGCAAGTATCTACTCATTCCCTCCCCCCCGCGGCAGCCCGGTGCTGTCACCTGTTTCTTTCCGCCATTTTAGTGCCACGCAAAAACTTACGACAGCCGGCTGCGCACAGTTTGAAAGGTAGGTAAAATTTAAACAAAAAGTGTATATTGATCTAATTGTTAGTGTTTTTTAATTCGAGGGACAGGTCTGTATACTAAGTGATGGTAAAAAGTGATATTTTCTATGGATAGCTTTGTCAATGGAGTTTGAATCGCCAATGTTTGTTTTTATGGAACGTTTTCATAACCTACAAATTTCTCTCTTTGATTTTAAAATACCCAGTTGGGTTAATTGCGGACAAGCCTTGCGGGGTAAATACGGACGTCCGCAATTACCCCTAATTCGATAAACTATTATGAAATTAATCAATAACTGCTCATTTTCAGATGCCTCGGAAATATATAAGAAAAAAAGAACAATCATACACCATCGAATCATTACAAAAAGCTGTGCAAGAATTAAAAGACCAGAAGATAACTTTTCGTCAGGCGGAAGAAAAATATGGTATTCCCAGAGCTACTTTGTTTGACCAAGTGAAAAAAGGCAGTGTTTCTACAATACCAAAGAGAGGTAAGAAATCTGTTTTTAACGAAATACAAGAAAACGAACTGGTTGATTTTATTTTAAAGTCATGTAAGGCTTTCTTTGGGATAACAATACCTACTCTGAGAAAGATAGCTTTCGATTTTGCCACCGCAAATAACATAAAACATAATTTCAATAAAGAAACTGGTATGGCAGGAATGGATTGGTATTACAATTTTTTGGCTAGACATCCAAATATATCACTTCGAAGGCCTGAAGCTACTTCCATAAATAGAATTACCGCATTTAATGAAGAAGAAACCGATATATTTTTTGTAAATCTGAAAGCTCTCATGATTAAATACAAATTTAAATCTGATTCAATTTACAATATAGATGAAACTGGAATTAGTACGGTACAACGCAATTCCAGGATCCTTGCACCAAAGGGGCTAAAACAGGTTGGAAAATGTACCAGTGCAGAACGTGGTTCTTTAACTACAGTTGTGAATTGCTTTAATGCTGGAGGCTCGTACATTCCCCCATTTTTTATCTTTAAAAGAAAAAGGATGAATGCTCAGCTTATGAAAGACAGTAATAGCAACATGATAGCTTGTGTTTCAGACTCTGGTTGGATCAATGAATCAATATTTGTTGATTGGCTCCAGCATTTTAAAGAATTCGCTAAACCATCGGCTGACAATCCCGTTTTGTTAGTTCTAGACAACCACGAGAGCCATATTAGTCTGAAAGTTTACGAGTTTTGTCGTAAAAATTGTATCCATGTTTTGACATTGCCTCCACATACATCGCATAGAATGCAGCCATTAGACTTGACCTTTCATGGACCAGTAAAAACAGCATACAACAGAGAGTGTGAAACCTATATGGTTAACCATCCGGGAGCAAAAATTACAGCATTTGATATTGTTGGTCTTTATACAAAAGCTTTTAACCGATGCTCGTCTATTGATAAAGCTATAAATGGCTTCAAGAGTGCTGGAATTTTCCCAGTTGATCAAGATAAATTCAAGGGCACTTTCGAAAGTTTCGGTGATATAATTACACCAGAAACTCCATGTGATACCAGCCATGTGAGTCCTGATCATAACAGCCAAAGAGAGTTTCATAGCGAATCTCAAATTAGTGATGCAGCTAATAACAGCATTCCTAGTGAAGTAAGATCTCAACAAGAGTCTCAGCCCTCTAGTAACATAAACATTATCGATGAATCCGTTCCCGATGTACCTGATCAAGACGAAATAAATGAAAATAATGCTATAAGTGAAGCTGATTTAAACCAAAGTACGACAAGTCAAACTAGTCAATCTTCATCAGTACCGCTTAGTGATTTAATAAAGGTCCCAACTCTACAAATTCATCGTAGCAAACGGGCAGTAAACAAAAAGCATTCCATCATTTTTACCAGCACACCGGAAAGAAAGAATCTAGAAGAAAAGGAACAAACGAAATTAGACAAGAAAAGAAAAGTTCAAGAAAACGAAAATAAAACTACATCTAATAAGCTAAAAAAGTCAAAAATTTCTACAGGAAAAGGATCAAAGGGTGTAAGAAATCTAAATAATTTTGAAAATGAAAGAAATGATGATTACTTTTGCATTTATTGTCAAGAAAAGTACAGTGATCCACCCGTCGAAGACTGGATTATGTGTTCAAAGTGTAACAAGTGGGCTCATGAGAACTGCACTGCAGGAAGTTCTTCTAAAGGCTTTACTTGTGATTTTTGTCTATGATGTGGACCTAGTCCGTAAATACCCCATGCTGTCCGTAATTAACCCAGGGTCAGTCCGGATTTACCCCGAGCGCTACGGGTAATTACGGACAGACAAGGTTTTGTTTTTGCTAAAAATATTGTATTTGTTGATTGATCTCGTTTAATAAGTATAATTGTTTTTGTAGTTGTATAACTAAAGATTAATAATTAATAAAGACAGACTGATTATTACTGATAGTACGAATGTTGTGCCTTATTTCCCTTCAGCGTCCGCAATTCCCCCATCCTCCCCTACTGCTATTCAAGCGGGAGTCAAATACGCACGGAATACCTCAAATGAATAGAGTTTTAAAGTTGCAATTGGCAAATTTCCCGTAAACAGGGAATGTAATAGGAAACAAATTACGTACATATTATGTAAAATAGATTCATTTGACATTTATTACATGAAATGCACATTTCGTCACCACATTTGGCATTTAAATTTTAAGCAAGGGTCTTAAAAACTATGTATGCTTAAATAGAACAAATATAAAATGAGCTTGCCTATATATGTTAGTTTTTACTATAAATTTGGATTAACTCTCTATATCAAACTTGTGTTCAGAAAAATATTTTAAAAACCTTGCCTTGTGGAATAAACCAGTATTGTAAAAAATTTAAAAATAATACTTGCACAAGCATTTTATTAATTTTTAAATTATTCAGCTTAAACAGCTGTTCAAATTTTTTTTTTTGTTATTTTCAAAACAGTTGAGTTTGCGAAATATTGCACATGTAATTTATATGTATAAAGTATATTCGTGCTGTTTGAGATATCCACTTTTATTAACGATAGATCAGTGACACAGTTTTTCACGACAGTTAGAAAGTCGATCACGTAAGCATTTATTTCCAAGGTGACTATGCTAAAAATAATGTCCCATTTATTTTCACATTATGGCAGGGTAGGACAGAACTGGCTGAATGGCCGTGATTACGCTTTTAAACTCATTTAATCGTACTCCCGAATTTTTAAAGTCTACCTTAAATTATTTTTAATGGCGTAAAAGTAACTTCGTGTACATCGGAATGCGTCCTGACTTTCTTACACTCACGCCGTTCATTTTTATGAACAATTACGCAACGAGAAATTTTTCCCAATATTTATTTTCAAACGTCCAACACTCTCGCACACGTCAAATATCTTTACTTTGTTTTCAAAAATCAATATACATTTTTAAATATTTTGTGCTGTAGTTCGTTAATTGAATGCATTTCTGAAATTTTTCCAAAGAGTTTACTTGACGTCAGGGTTTGCAGTACAAAGACAGAGTTTGAGACAAGAAAACCAATCACGACCTTCTCACTTTATTTAGGTCTCATGTTACAATAAATTTTCTATGAAGTGAAACCATTTTTAACAGGCACAAACATTGATTTTGCACTATCGTATAACGGTTTTGAAAACTTGTTTACTCATGTATTAGATTTGTAACAAGACAACATTTCAGATGTCAGGGCAACCAACTGCAACCTCAGAACGGTACCTACTGAGTTATTACCAAATTTTAGTTTGCCAGAAACAACTATATATCAGATTTTTAGTTACGTGCCATACAAAACCGGGAAATCCTGATACAATATCCCGTTAAAATATGTATAATGTTACGTACTTAACAAAACTTGACATGAATCAAAATACTGCATCGCTGTGATTTTTAAAATAAACTATGTATATTTTGTTCGTTTAGTAATTATTGCACGAATTTTATATACATTTCGTGCAATAAATTTTGGAATACACTGAGGCTAAGAAAGAATGATTGAACTGAAATTATTTTTCCGGTGAAAAATAAAACACTTTGGAAAAAAACGTTAAAAAGGGTTTCGATTAATCTTCCCATCGTGTGTTCTACCTCTTCCATTTCCCCTCAAAGAGAAAGCTGCATGGAATTGCTTAAAAATGACTTTCCACAAGGGGAAAAAAATGAAAATGCGAGAAAAATAGCTCCCAGTCAATCATTTCGTCCTACCTCCATCAATTCTCCTTCACGTCCACAAGGAGAAAACGGAAACGAAAGTTCTCATACACCCTCTACTTCTTCGCATGGCGTTTGTAATTTGAAACGTTGAGAACATATGCGCATATATGTGTATGTGCGGGCGTGTGTTGGTGTGTGCATGTGTGAGTGCGCGTGTCACATACAACTTATAATACGCTTATTTCAAGCGCGGTGTGGCACGGCTAAGTTATTTTCTTCCCATTCCGTTTCATACTCTTTTGTGGTGCGACGCATTCGAAAACCAACGGAAACAATTCACAGCTTATAATAATTTTTTTATAAATATAATACGATTTGATCTTTTTCAGTTGCAATCCGAACATAGTGCAAAATATTTGCACCCAAGGGAACATTGGTACGAGGTGACTCGCGTTATTAAAAAAATTGCAATACAATTTTATAATTAAAAAATAAAATTTAATAATTGGCCGAATTTAATAAAATCATCAAACAATTGATTAATTTTATCAGGACGGCTCACTACACATCTTGGAAAAGAAAAAGTAATCATCTATATTACAACTGAACACTTATGGAAACAGCGGAAACGTTTTCTCCCGAACAGCTTACATGCCACATTGTTTCGTTTAAAAATAATATGGGAATATGTAAAATTGGTATGCAGAAATTTTTTTACGTAAAACAAATTGTACCCAACCCTNACATTTTGGAAAAGAAAAAGTAATCATCTATATTACAACTGAACACTTATGGAAACAGCGGAAAAGTTTTCTCCCGAACAGCTTACATGCAACATTGTTTTGTTTAAAAATAATATGGGAATATGTAAAATTGGTATGCAGAAATTTTTTTACGTAAAACAAATTGTACCCAACCCTTAATGTAATACATAAACTTTGTTCACAATTGAAATCAAAACAGTTATCATGGAACATAGGTAGTGAGCACAGGAATTGACCGTGTCGTTTTCGAACCTATTGATTCACAACTGTGCATAACAGGTCGTGTGAATGAGAGATCCTGACATAGTAAATAAAGGAAATTGTTGTATTTAATTTTTTATGAAGGCGCATAAGGCAACAAACAGCCAATCAGAGTAGAGTATAAAATTACCAACGAAGTTTTTTTCATTTAAAATGGAGGAAAATGAATGCTGCAGAAACGAAGAGATGTCCAAAGTTATAAATTTAGAGGAAAGAACAAGCGACACTGTACTAGCAGAGATTTTTAAAGGTTGATCACATCTTTGCGATTAAAAAGACCAAAGATTTAAAAAAAAGTATAAAGCCAACTCTTTTAAATCACAAATTATTTTCACCATAATATCAAACCAAAATCAAGTTTATGTACGTAAAGACAGCCACTATATTAAAATATAATTTACCAATACCGCCAATTGACGTCAGACTNTCACAACTGTGCATAACAGGTCGTGTGAATGAGAGATCCTGACATAGTAAATAAAGGAAATTGTTGTATTTAATTTATTATGAAGGCGCATAAGGCAACAAACAGCCAATCAGAGTAGAGTATAAAATTACCAACGAAGTTTTTTTCATTTAAAATGGAGGAAAATGGATGCTGCAGAAACGAAGAGATGTCCAAAGTTATAAATTTAGAGGAAAGAACAAGCGACACTGTACTAGCAGAGATTTTTAAAGGTTGATCACATCTTTGCGATTAAAAAGACTAAAGATTTAAAAAAGTATAAAGCCAACTCTTTTAAATCACAAATTATTTTCACCATAATATCAAACCATAATCAAGTTTATGTACGTAAAGACAGCCACTATATTAAAATATAATTTACCAATACCGCCAATTGACGTCAGACTNTAATCAAGTTTATGTACGTAAAGACAGCCACTATATTAAAATATAATTTACCAATACCGCCAATTGACGTCAGACTCATCACAAAATTTGATTGACTAAAAGTAACACACAAGTATTCAATCGTGAATAAATTTCGCTCAATGTTTCTGGTCTTCCGAATGTTTTACTGTTATGCCATATGCTGTCTGTCTATGTTTTTCATTGTGAACCAACCTTTCAAGCATGATAGCCACCATCTCTTGGAAATATGTACAAAATTGAGACAAATAAACGTTATTTAGAGTTAACACAATACCATTCTTTCTATACTGACACTTTTCCCTGTAGCTCTTATTTTTTCTGTCAATTGGTTTGAGGGGACCGAAAAAAGTACTCACAGTATTTAGAAAAAAAATTTAATATAATATTTTTACTTAGTGGTAATTATAATTTCAGTCAAAATTTCCCAGGTAAATTATTTATATACGTTTCTCTTATTTTATGCACACTTATGTAAGAGGGCTAGCTGAAAAAGTAGCATATGAAAATTTTTACTTTGTCATTAGGTCACTGACGGTGCTAATATTTAGATACGGTGGACTGATACTAAGCAGAGTTGTTTAAAGTTTTCTACAGTTAAATAACTATTTATCATGTTGCAAATTCTATATGAAATGAAACCTGACACATTTCATATTTCATGCTATAAAAAATGCAATGCAGTGGAACATAGTTCCCGCCAAAAATCCACTTTAATTCCTCAGGCGCTTGCAGACCGTAAATTTATCCCCCATGCTTGACACGGATTTTCAGATTAACAGTAATTTCCCCGCGTTTCTGTACGGGCCTGCTATTTGTTTTAGGAATTGCGCGACGCAATTTGCTTTTGTCGGCCAAATTGAAACAGGGAATTCGGCAAACACAACAGCTTTCCTACTCCTATCAAAAGGCGGGTTAATTAACAATCTGCCACGAGCAAAGCTCTACACGAAATAGCTTTGCCAACAAACTTGGAGCACTGAAATCACTTATAAGGTGAAATCTTTATTCACAGTGTAATTCTAAAGTTTTATACGTACAATATTTGGAAACCACATGCGGCCGTGTTTTTTACAACATGGATATCTGTTTTTATTCTGTTTATGCGACAATTAATACAGTAGGGGTAAAGCGATCGAATTGAATGTTATTATGTTACGTAATTTCACACTGACGTTCTGTGGAACATAATTCTCAAATANGGTAAAGCGATCGAATTGAATGTTATTATGTTACGTAATTTCACACTGACGTTCTGTGGAACATAATTCTCAAATAAGGCTTAAAAACATACTCCATTGAAAACAAGCTTCACCTATGTGTTGTCTTTGTTGTCGTAAAGAGTGATTTTCACNTGGCTTAAAAACATACTCCATTGAAAACAAGCTTCACCTATGTGTTGTCTTTGTTGTCGTAAAGAGTGATTTTCACATAAATTTACTGTAAACGCTGTGCTTCTTTCGTTCGATAATTGATAATTTTTTGTTTCGTTTATTTCATTATTACTAGCTTAATTATTTCCAAAGAATTTTCTAACTTTAATTTAGTAATTTTTTTACAACGGCTAATTTTGGCTTATTTACCGCACATGTGTGTTTATGTCAAATGTTTCCTGTGGTATATAACAGTAATTTGCAAAACCATATTCGATTACTTTTTTTTGGCTTGTGCGTTGTCTATTCAAGTAACTTATATACCCAAAATAAATGCATANAAACCATATTCGATTACTTTTTTTTGGCTTGTGCGTTGTCTATTCAAGTAACTTATATACCCAAAATAAATGCATATACTCAGCATATGTACACGTATATACATACAGATCCAAACACATAAATACACACACTGGGTTATTTAGCTAAGATTTTCACCCCAAATATATTCCGAGCCTCTGAAGGTGTCGAAATTTTTNAAACCATATTCGATTACTTTTTTTTGGCTTGTGCGTTGTCTATTCAAGTAACTTATATACCCAAAATAAATGCATACACTCAGCATATGTACACGTATATACATACAGATACAAACACATACATACACACACTGGGTTATTTAGCTAAGATTTTCACCCCAAATATATTCCGAGCCTCTGAAGGTGTCGAAATTTTTATTTCGAATTCGTAAATGGCATTACGGGGCTCATAAGTCACCGTTCATGTCTGTTACGAGATGTAATTATGTACTGAAATATTTACATAAGCTTTGGTTTTCTTAACGGGAACATACGCATTTCTTTCGATGGCATAGGATGTTATTAAGCGGCGAGTTCAGTGACAAGAATATTTTGAAAACCCGACGAGCACTTTTTGAGATATAAGGGTTGTTCATAGGTGTGTAAATTTGACTGTAGCTGTGGCGAAGTAGGTCGCATTATTATTATTATTATTATTATTATTATTATTATCATCATCATCATCCGCTGGATGTCTGGCGGAGTGTTCCTACACAGGTAACGCACGTGATAATGATACAGTAACACAGGTGTAAAACTTACGCGAAAGGATTTTATTTGATGTCGTTGTTGATGTAACAGACAAATAAAACGAGTGTTTAATTCGACGATCTCATCTTGATCACAACTAATTCACACGAGCACTCGTGTCTGTGTCACAGTTCACACCAATGCGGCATCTGCCCGCGGATGACGTCACCCACCTCGCGGCCCCTGTGTGTGTCGCTTGTAGTGCACACTGTTACGAATGAGCTATTATTAAGCCATTCATACGTGAAAGGTGCTACGGGCGTAGCTCAAATAATGAGTCACTATTAGGTAGAGCACAACAATATAAGATGGAGCTTATTACACATAAAGATTATACAATATCTATTCACGTGACTATTGATCGGAGGAGCTTATTAATTATGTTAAGATTTAATACCTCACGCCATTACTGTCACAATCTAATTGGAAAGTTCCCACCTTGTTCATGTTGCTGGAGGCTGAATCTAGGAGGCGGTTAACGACGGCCGGACACACCCATCTTCTGTGGTCTTCTCTCAGGTCGGGTCGACGACAAAAGACGCCGCTCCCAGTGTTACGCTGGCCTATATCGGTTGGATTGTTTAATATTTCGGCCCTGTTTACTTGCCGGTGGAGGGGATTTCTGCAGGCGTCTTTCACAAGGTGCTGTTACAATCACGCTCATGCCCGGGTTTAATGTTTGAAGGTGTGATCAGGCAGACCGTCCAGCTAAAACCTCATCACATCATAAAAACGCGGAAATCCGTACCCCGATATATTATGAATCACCACAGTACTAGTCCCCAAGTTCGCACGTGTAAGAAATAATTGCTTTATATATTTCCGGACCAATCGTCTCTAACCGAGGACGAAATGCTCTAAACGTTCAATGTAGCTAAGATATCACAGCCATTACTGAGAAAATATTTGTGCATGTTACATAATCGGACGTGTCGTGAATATTTCAAAAGGGCCGAGCTGTCAACAGAATCTAACAGGATGGTCACGTTCATTTTAATGTGGTTTATTTAGCATTTAAATATTTTACGGAATTTCAAAAACAAAAACAGAACATCTGCCATAATCGAATATCCTATCTGAGGTATAGGTTGTTGACAGTAAACTGAGAACTTTTGCAAGTCAAATGTCAAACGGAGCAGACAATGCTCGGTTTTTAAAATTGTCATATTACGATGGCATTTAAACTACTTGCACTAGAATCCTGCAAAGAACGCGATTGACATTCTAATTTTCTCTAGTATTATTTTGTATGTGAATAGGAATTGTTCCATTTGTAAAAATGTAACTGTTCTCAAGAAATACCCATTCTAATACTTATTTAAATCTGTGCCTAGTTTGCAATTATAAACCATTGTCTAAACTTTAATTCTGTTAAAGCAGTACACTAATACCATCTTTCATTTCCGAAATATTTGCGGTGTAAATTTTAGGCTATTCATCCTGCTTAAATAAAAATAAAAAACAGACAGCAAAATAAATAATTTCGGTATTCGTAAATGTTTACACAACACTTTTAATTCAACGTTAAGGAATGAAAACTACTTTCCCTCCATCGTTGCCAACTTTACACTGGGCGTGTGCCAGTCAGTGTACTCGTTGAAATACATTTTTCAAAAGATGATTTCAAAATTGCTCGATTGACCGTGGGCAACCTCTAGTCACTTGTCAGGCATCCTGCGGTTGTGATTTTCGTAAAACAAACATCATCTGGACGCGATACTAGCGAGCTCAATAGCGAACCCAGCTGCGTCGACAGCAGAACATTTAACCATCCGAGCGAGGAAATTTAATCACAAACGACTAACGAGCATCTCAATTATCAGCCACGCCATAGCTTCGAAAACCAACTGCGCCTGCGGGACAGATTCATGGTCGGGTGGTCATATATGGGTTCACCAGTACATTCCGCATGCGATTATTTTTTTAAACCATTGGGAAAGGAATATGCTTGTGAGGGGTTTGATGATTGAAATTACACTCTGGCGTAGACTGGACGCGAACGGCTGCTCATTGGACCACGTGTGATGCGGTGCTCGGTACGCGAGTATTCTGACTGAGTGAAATATTACAGGCAGTAGTTACTCAAATTGCTTCCCGGACGGTTTTGTAAAATTAAGGAAAATTCTATGTGTGCTTTATGCGCACAGCATTAGGAATTAATAAAGTAATACTTAAAGAAAACTTCACACTTCCATCGTTAGATGTATAGTATGGTTTAACCTTTTCTGTGACAGGTTTTCAGAAAGCGTAAAAATAGGGTAAATGACAGCAGCCAATTTTATACCGTAATTATTATTTATTTATAATTTGAACGTCTGACATCTGAAATTTCTTTTCTATCTCGGATTACAATAAACAATCTCAGAAACTTTCCTCAAAAATAAAGAAAAATGCTTAAAAATATTACAAAAAGATTACAAAGTTTATAGAAACTGTTCTCATAAGCCATTGCTTCGACCAAGGCCCCTTCCCAGCAACAAATTTTCGCTTAGAACTTTCCAAATTTAGTTACAACTTATATTACACACAAAATTAATTTTTCACAACAATATCTTCAATACAAAAATTGAAGTGTTCAAAAATATTTACTTTCAAAAACATTGTTATTTTATATTTTCGCTTTGCAAATTCGAACTACTACAATTAACAAGGTTATATGAATTTCTGCAAAGGAAATATTTTATTTACTTTGATATTACAGACCATGTAATAAAATTCAGTGTTTATTTAGTTTGTAATTATTAAATGTTATTTCATTGAAATCGGCGTGTAATATGTGCTACGCAACTTTGCTACATAAAATGAAAAATAAAATACATAGTTAAATACATATGTTCTGTAAAGGTGATATGATATATCAAAATCAAACATATTTTGTGGCATTTCAATGGGCATTATGAGTACGGCAATTACCCACCTGCAATGTAAATTTTCAGAATCAGAATACATTTTAAAATTGGCGATGTTTTCCAATTCAAATAATGCACTAGGTTTTGTGCGCGTGGAGTTGTCATTGTTTTTGGTGTAATTTAGCCACACAGAAATTTCAAGAATAATAATTTTTCTTTCACCATATGCGAGAGAAAGGCACAGGCGTCCATTATACAACATATTGTTGTGCTAAAAATTCATTTTTCTTTATTGCTATCACTGCAGTCATTATTTAGAACAGCAACCTTTAGGCAATATAAACAATTTAAAAATAATATTACGCAAAAACTTTATAAGCTGTTTATTGAAGTACAAAAAGAGGTTCAAAACTATTGTGGAACAGGTTTTCTTCAACACATTACAATTTATGAATAGGATCCGCGGAAATGCAGAGTTTTTCAAAAAGGTTTCTATCATAAGATGAACTTTTTTGTATATTTCGATTAAAACAGGAGCTTGAGCTACAGATACAATAGCAGTTTGGTTTATAACACTCTCATGAAAAGCAAATGTTTTCCAACCTGTTATGTCACGAACATCAATTTGTTTGATGTAACTAACAGCAACACCAAGGTTATGATGTGCACGACGGTAAAAACACATCTCTAAAAGTCCACTCTCAGGATTACTCGTCATACCTTGAATACCAAATCTAAATAAATAAGACGACAAAACGTGTCATTAATCATATTAAGACTCTTGCTGGTCTGGAGTTATTTTGCGCGTTCGAGACACTAAAGCAAGGGAGAGATTAGGGTGACATTGGTTTGCAAGTCAAGTGCAGATGCAAATGCGACGGGAATGCCAAGGGCCTTGGTGGCCTTCGAGCCCTCCCCCCTTACTCCTTGGATTTGCAGTTTAAACTGGATAAAACTAGATCACTCCTGAAACATGGCCCATAACATCAATAAACACACTTAATGTAGCAAACAGAAAATTAAAAAAAAAAGTTAATTATGTGTATTTACTAAACACTGACTTTCGTGTGCGACATCAAAACTACACGCTTTCTTGTGAACATGGGATTTGTACGTGACGAGCAGCGAGAGATGACTAGTATCACACAAACAAAACTCATGGGAAAGGGAAGTCGAAACTTTTATGGACATATCCTGCATAATGAAGCAAGGAAGCGTGAGTAAGAATAACTGGAACGAGGAAAACGATTCCTGGTGAAAATGCTGCTGAATACAGTCTTGTAATTCTTAAACTTTATCTAATTGTGCTAGGGATGTACAAAACGTATTTCAAATTGGCTTTTATAAATAAATATATTTTATAATTTCAAGTTATATACTGGTATAGCCTCTGGACGATAATGTCATTAGCAAAAATGTTACGGAAGTTTCAGGTTTCGGATGTTGGACTTACAACATATGAAATTCGTGGGTCATACAATTCCACAATGTTTTAGCCATCCAAAGAGTAATGAGTTCCAAAATATTTTTAATTACTAAATTAAAAAAACATAGATATATATACACTTGAGTCATAGCTATATTGTATAATTTCTATATACATTACTCAACATAATTCAGTATTGTGTATTTTGACTCTCTATCATACGGAAAAGAAGTCAACCTTAATATTGCAGGGGTCGCAGCATTATTAGTTATATTTTTTAGTAATGGCCTAAAATTTAATTTTCACTGCTAGTGTCAAAAAGTTTAGTTTCATTATTAAGACTAATTATCATATTTTAAATACAAATAATAAAATAAATTGATATTTAATTTTAATGAATATATACATTGAACTCATATCTGGGGGNACACAATTCATATAAAAAATGATCGTATTTCTACGATATATAAAATTTAATTTCTTTGTAATATCGATTTTAATTTAACATATGAACTTCATATATTTAAATTTATGTTTATTCTCGTATACCGTATATGGATCTTCTCTATATAACTTGAAATAAAATAAATGTTGTAATCATTAATTTCTCAGAAAGAAATATAATATTACACGTTTTAAATATTTTCACACAAACGTTTTTATAGGCACTGCAGGGAATTATTATATATTCTTTTCAAAACTTCATATTAACCACAAATGTCATCGTAGAAAATAAATTATTATAAGTGTTTAAATGTGCTGCCAACAATAACTTTGTAAAATTTAGTTTCATATCCTTGTAAACATAGACATCTCTAGTTCATTGTACTTAACCCAGTGCTTGAGTATTTTTGCCACAATTAATGCGATTCATTAAGTTGGGATATCTCCTTGAGATGTACTTTATTTGTCCCCCAAGTAAATATTTTCTTTGCGTTTACTTACTATTAAAGTAAAGTAATGAGTTAAGTATGATTTTCCTAGTTGCTTACGTATGTACATTAACAGTAATAAAGTTTCCCGTGAAATAGTTTCCATTGCACAACGCGCATGATTTTTTATCACAATAAAAAAAAACCACAAGTGCTGCATGAGCTTGTGACAACGGAGTTCGAGGTTCGATTCGGCAATGAATTTTAGAACGAAAAAATGTTTAGTTCTGTAGGTATATTTGTGTGTGTTAAACACACCAGTAACAAATAATTATCACCTTAAGCACCGATTTTGCCCAAAACAATTTGAAGACGAAGGACTGCTAACGTAAGTGATGCAAAACAAAGACTCAATAGAAATAGAAATATAGTATACCAAAGGACTGCCGGTGTAGCCCAGGTGTAATAGGGATAAGAGATACACGACCCCGTGTTCTAGGAGTTTCGGACGCGATAGGGTCAGGAGATTCTCGAATTGGTTTTAGGGGTTCCTGCCTAAAATACTGGTGTTAGGGGTTCCAGTATACACGGTATTTTAAGTAGAGAAATGAAGGGTATATTTGCCAAATTTGTTCCAGATCCGTTAAACGGTATCGAACTGATATAGACGACCCCGTTTTAGGGATTTTTCGGAGGGGAGGGGGGGTTTCGACCCCAATGAAGTCTGGAGCCCATTTCGATCTACACAGTATTTTAATTTGGGTACTGAAACGCATCCCTGCAAAATTTGGTCCAGATCCATCGTACAGTGTATTAACGAGATACACTGCCCCTCTTTTGGGTTTTTTCGTTTTTCGTACCAAATTTTAGGGGGGTGGGGCGCAGCCTATTTTGAACTTCGTAGTATTTTAAGTTGGTTACTAAAGTGTACACGTACCAAATTTGGTTAACATCCGTCTGACGGTGTATAATTATATAAGGGAAATACATACATACGTATAAACGTTTATATATATATATATATTACCGTATATGAAAAATGCAACACAAAGAATGATACATGTGATTGAAATGACCTTTATACCACATATTAGCTAATACACAATTGATTAGGATTACAGAACTGTACATGATCTGTCTCCTTGAGAGGTCAGTTTGGTGTGCAGCCTCCACGTGCTGCAATCAGAGCCCCTAAACGTCGTGGCATGGAATCAAAGATGACCTGGATATGTTCCTGGGGAAACTCCCTCCACACGGTTTGTATGCGAGTCCACAAAGCATCAACAGTGGTTGCTGGAGAACCGTGGCGAACAAGTCACCGACCAACCATATCCCGTACATGATCTATGGGCGACATGTCAGGTGAACGTGCAGACCAGGGAAGCAGTTGTACCCGTCGTGCATTGAAGAAGGTTTACACATTCCTCGCTACATGTGGCCGGGTATTGTCCTGCTGAAATATGGCATGTGGAGTTGCCTGAAGAAGGGGCAGCACCTCGGGCTCTAAAACCTCCCTGATGTAGTGGTTCCTGTTCAGATTGCCCTCAATACGTAGGAATCGAGATCGCATGTTATATCCAATGGCGCCCCAAACCATCACACTTGGCGTTTGGCCACTGTGCCGCTCCACAATGCAGGTTGATAGATTACGGTCACAACGGTAGCGTCTAACACGTATGCGACATCACTGTAGGACAGGTTGAAGCGGGACTCGTCCGAAACACTGCATTTTGCCACACAGCACGCCAGCGACGGCGTTCACGTGCCGATTGCAGTCTGAGGCGTTTGCGGTTTCTGGACAATGGAAGCCGACGCAATGGCATGCGTGCCACCAGTCCAGCACGCAGCAGACGGCGTCGAACCGTCGACGCAGACAAGTGCACACCCGTTGCAGTGTCGAGCCAACACTGTGGACGAGTATGTACGGTCCGTTACGGCCATGTGGACAAGATGGCGGTCATCCCATTATGTGGTCACATTGCGTGGTCCAGTACCTGCCCGTCGCTGCGTACGACCTTCTTCTATCCACTGGTTCCACACACGCATCACTGCCGTAGCAGCATGCCCTGTACGAGCCGAAATGTCACGGTATGACAAACCCGTTTCCCGGAGAGCGATCATTCTGCCCCGTTTGAAATCACTCACATGCTGATTTGGCGCCCTTTGACGTCGACGAGGCATACTGGCACTTGCTTTCACTTCGTTTGACGGTTCTTCACTTACCGAGCTTGGCGTAACACTGACATTTCCGGTCACACGCGAGAGGGCGCTGCTGGGCCTATGTGTACGCCATCTCTTTGCAATCGTAATCACTTATTGCTGGTATACTGTTCTACACATCCTTCGAGTTTGTATTGAATCAGGCCATTCTTTCTGGGTATTGCAATTTTCACAAGCAATAGTGCATATCATACTTCAAAAAGTATATAATTCGTATATTGCTACTAACTGACTATGAATTGCGAGTGCAGCACACGAAGCATTTCCGCATGTCGCACGCGGGTTGACGCGTCATATTTGAACTGATATCACATTCACGTTGAAAGAAGTTTGCACATTCAGAGATTGATTACAAAAGATTACCCTTTAACGAAAGGTTGCGTCGCGACGATCGTTATTAACGCCGTGCTTCTACAAAATTCTACTGAAATCTGTTCGTCGATTAAAAAGTTATCGCGCAGGGGGAGAGAGTGCCTACAAACGGAAAGATGATGGAAAGGAAAGTAGGCCAAGTTACAACAAAACCTACTTATTGGTGTGTTCCACCTAAGATGATTAGATCGAGTTCCGGCGAGTGCGTGAAAAAAATTAAGGGTGGTGGGGGGATAATCGTTGTTGTTCGCTGTTAGTCAGATGCTTCACTTGACGAGGGGCGCGAATCCTCATGGCACGTTGACCCCTAGCCAGGCTGAAGATTTTATCACAATGTTCTTTGACTCTCGGCTTCTCCCGCTATCTTTTTTTTAGTCGCTATCGATTCACCTCAAGCCTAGAAGCCATTCTCCCCTATATTCGGCTCGTTTCACTTACAAGGTAAGTGACCCAAATTGTTTACTGCGCACTTGATGTTGTGACAGTCACCTCACAACCTCTATGCAGAGCACATCGGTCTCATGGGCTCACGACTACACTTTTTACAGCCATTGAGCGTGTAGTTATAACATTTGCAATGTTCTTCCGGTTTTTATAATTCGTTATCTACAAGGTTAACCAGTTAAAAACCCTGCGATTTTTTTTGTAAACGGGAGGAATTATTCTAACTGCTATAACGGTTCAACTAAAGATAATGCTGTTTCCTGGCATTTCCAATAATAAATACCTTTTTTTTCATCCATAATTTTATAAGTTACAAACGGGACACTATATCACAGTCATTAAGTTTCCATTAACGTCATTGGGGACACGGATTTGCACATTTGACCAACTGTAAAATACAAATAAATTGTGATTTTTTTTACTTAGATTTTACATTTTTTGAGCCACATGCCGAATTAGGCATGGTGGTCTATTTACTAGACGTTGCACAATAATAGCATTTAATGATCCAGACCGTACACTGCAGAAAACCGTAAAATAAGGCAATTCCTGAACGCTTTGGAGAAATAGTTCGTTCCTCTGTCTCATAAACAACTGTTGCGAACAGCACAAGCATGCTTTTATTGGTTCTGACACATTACGTTATTACGCTGCACTGGTATTTATACAGCTCCAAACAAAACAAATAATTATTCCTTGCAATGCTTAAAATAATAATAAAATATGCTTGAAAGCGTTAACATATGTAACAGCATTTAATATTACCGTCGCTTTATTAAATAAAATATCTAAAACACGTCATATTTTCATGTTTTTAATGTAGTACACTTCGAACTCATCCTTTAGCATGGATACTTCATGAGCCTTGTTCGGGTCGCTACTCAAACGGTTCGTATTCCTTCACAATCACGAAAATCAAGTCGAGTTGACACTTTCTGTGCACAACAAACACGAGTTTACTCTTAACTACATCACGTAACGTTAAATCCGCCAATGAAAGCCGGAAGAAAGAAACCAGTGGCTCAAGAAAAGTTGCGAACCCAATTAATAAAAAAAAATAACTTCAAGGTAAAGAAATGAAATTCATGTTTCTTTTTTGTAAGAGGGGTTTCCGAGGAATATCTGTTAATTAAAAGTTCGGAAACGGTTTCTAATTAAAAAGTTTCAGCATTCGTTTATCTTTCCCTCTTCAGTGGATAGATGCGGGACTTGGTGTTCTCCCAGCACGCAAAACAAACGTGATGAAATTGGCCTCCGGCTCAATGCGATAGCTTATGCACGGCGAGGTGTCATTACGACCTTGGCCACCCCTGAACCCCCGAGGAATCCAACCCCTCGTCCTAAAACTAGCACTCTGGTAGTTTTTTTCAAAACAGTTCACTTCTGTTAGTTTCCTCGGGGTGTTGTAATTCATATTCGTACTTGATTATCTCGTAAGTACACCACAATGGCGTCGAGAAAAATTATGGCCGGGTAAGTGTCCACTCATGCGTGGCGGATTGGCGTTTTTTTCTAAATGTTGTTCCTTAAAGAAATCGAACTAACGTCTTTGGGTTAGCAATCGGGTTGAAGCGTTTGGTCCCAATCAATAAAGTAACATCTCGTGATTGCTAGATTTCATTATAAATATTATCACACAAATACTCTTCACGTATAACTATTTTTAAATTAGTAGTTCTTACTATACGATAAGTTATTACTGCGATATTTGTTTTACTTTCTCCAGGACTACTATTTGCAGATGGACTTAATGGGGACGTTTGCTCGGATAGTGTAAGGTGTACAATTTCTTTCAACTCGGCGAATGTGTCACTGTTGGTGCGATGCGTTATCGCCAACGCCATGTTCAGTTTCATTATGAACACCTTGTCAAAATGCTGTGAGATGATTCATAATGCAGCATGATATAAAATTATAATACGACCTATGACAAACAATGGTTACCAAGGGAGAATTTTATACGATTTTATTTTAGTTTTAGAAACTATTTCAGTTTCAAGAAACAAATTTCTGAAAAGTGATTTCGTTATTTGAGCTCTTTAATCTGTGACATTCTTGTGTAATGCATTGGTGCATCTAAAAACTCCCGGAAGTACTGAAAAATCCTGAGAATACCCAAATTTACCCAAACACATACTCAAAAACGTCCTTTTCTTCCAAATTATAGCTAGGCGCTATATGTACATCCAAACGAAATAAAAGAGTTACTGAGTCATTATTTGTGTTTCACGTTATTTTTTAATGTGCATTTGAATTTAAGTAGAATTCTTATAAACTTCATTTCCTTGTATCTTGTTAGACGTTTGCTATTTACATGGAACAGTATGAAATAAAGTCACAGAATAATATATAGTTGTATTCTGTTTTGTGTTTTGGTGAAACAAGTTTCAGTAGGGACTACAAAAGTATGGGGGCCATTTATACACTGGCGAGATTGCTTCATTAAAGAAAAGTATTAAATTAAATTGGACTTCTACATGTTTCGGGAAAATAACAAATATTATGTTTTTTTATATCTACTTCACAACAAATTGAAAACGCAAAATACAATTATGCGATTTTGAAAAGGACTTTATTATTTTACTTCCAAATACTATACCACCAATATCCGAGAAGGTTTATATAAAATTTTGGGCCATGTTCTTAAAAATGTACGATGTACGTATAACAATTTTCAGGTAAAATGGGAAAAGTTTATAGACTTGCATATATTATTATTATTATTGGCTTGCCCAGGAGACAAAAATACTTTGCATTTTCATTATTACAATTTATTTTGCAATATTTTACAATCGATAACATTAATTTTTATACAGTTCTGTACAACCTTAAGTAACCATTTCCTTTTCACTTTTTTTTAGTTTTAAGTGACCACTTTTTACCAGCCTGCAAAAACATCATTTTTGACAATAGTTTCAGTATGTTATCTATTGGTTTGATTTCCCTTCTTTCAAAGTAAATATGTCTGCGACGTCGTCATAATTGCATTCTTTTCAAATTGCGAAACATGAAAAGAGAGACGTTAAATTATTCTGTACTTACCATTGACTCAGCATACGCATAAAATCTATTCCCGCCGTAGATAAAGTACACTATAAAAGACAGATTTTCTTACCATTATAATCCGTTCAGTTATAAATTTACATATATATAATTTACATATATTCATAGGCATTCTTATACTTGTCGTAAAAGACAAGTGCAATTTCCGTGATATTCGGATACATACAGGGTCCGTACTAGACAACCACCCTATCCGCCCAAATCTGAGGAAATCTTCGTTCTACATGCATATTCGAGAAGCATCGAGTTCAAATTTGAATTCACCAGTAGTGTTCATTGTTGATGACGCGACACAGCAGCCGCTCCTCCAGACCCATGGTCCATAGCAGCCGACGCCATGACAACTTCCGTGGAGGGGAAGGCGGGAAAGACAACGGAAGCGACCGTGAATTGCTCATCTAAGTACAGTACCAGTCTTGAGACGTACGCTGGAGAACGCGTCACGCCGGTCTGCAGCTCTGGATGTCAGCAGTCGATTGGTGGCGATTTGCGACAGTATCGAAGATGTCAGGTAAGAGACATAACTGGATTTGCGACAGTATCGAAGATGTCAGGTAAGAGACACAACTGGATTTGCGACAGTATCGAAGATGTCAGGTAAGAGACACAACTGGATTTGCGACAGTATCGAAGATGTCAGGTAAGATACACAACTGGATTTGCGACAGTATCGAAGATGTCAGGTAAGAGACACAACTGGATTTGCGACAGTATCGAAGATATCAGGCAAGAGACGCAACTTGAATTGCGACAGTATCGAAGATGTAAGGTAAGAGACGCAACTGGAATTGCGACAGTATCGAAGATTTGAGGTAAGAGAGACGCAACAGGATTTGCGACAGTATTGAAGATATCAGGCAAGAGACGCAACTGGAATTGCGACAGTATCAAAGATGTCAGGTAAGAGACGAAACTGGATTTCTCCATATGCCATAGACAGATATCGTCTAATAAATTAATAATGGGAAAAAATTGCGATACAGTAAAGTAAAACTCCGTCACAATATTAATCGCACCTATTAAGGCTCGGCCTCACTTATTATGCAGAAATTCTCAGTTTTCGTGTCATAATTTTAGTTTCAGGAATACTTTTTAAAATGTTTGTTTATAAAAAAATTAGAATTTAATAGTTATTTAATACCTTTCTATCTAATTTTAACTGTGTTATTTCCCGTTCGCAAAATCGCAGAAACTTATTGATAAAATATAAATATGTCCATGACTTTTTACAACTAACAGATGACACACAATGAAAATTAAGCACAAAAATATTAAAATACAAATTTTCTATAATCTACATTGCCAGTAATTACTCTGAGTCCGAAAGTATGTCACGAAAGCCAAGAATTTCTGCAAAAGAGGTGAACTCGAGCCTTGAGAAAGTTGGAGTTGCCGTGCTAGACGCTCCCGCCTAGTCGGTGCTTGAACTACGCTGCAGTGTTTGGAATACACGTTTTACCACGACACTATTAAACGTGTGTCCAATATGCTGATATACGAAAATAACACACGCTATAGACGATACCAGTTCAGTGCTTTCAAGACGCCACGCACATTAGAAACATAATTTCATGGCACTTCAAACATAGCTAAAAGCTACCTTTTTTTCGAAGTACTCAAGAGCCCTGCAGTGAACCTTGATATAGACTTTCCGCCAATGCCATGATTAGAGTCACTGCTTAAAGTCCCATAGGTACAAGCAGCACGTAATAGTGGTGATGGCGCACTTGATGCGCGTAGCAGTGTCGCCCTTATCGATCCCGCGCTTCTCGGCCTCACACGCGGAAAGCAGCTCCAGGTATTATCCAACAAACCGTCACAAATATAAAAAAAAAAATAATTCAAGAAACAACTGCTATATTTTAAAATTTGTTATAAAAAAATTAACAAATATACTCATTTAAATTAGTGATTTGAATATCTCGATTTCCAAGGACAAACATCCCCGTAATTAGTTGTTGGTTATAAAAGGTACTCATGTTTCTTTTTCATTTTGTTTAAGCAGTTATTTCAAGAATTTTACCAGAATTTCAGAAAGACCGTGCGTATGAAGTGGATAAAGCACTAGCATTTTCTCAATAAATTTGAACAAAAATTCACACGGTTAACACAATACTGCAACATGCTAAAATTTTATTTATCAGAATAATCGAATTCCTTTTTAATGGTTCAAACGATCATAACAGTGCAGACATGTATCATTCAAAATCAAACGCAGACAATCATGTAGGATAAATTTTGTATAGGGTAGGTGCTTTACTAGTTAATATGAGTCAGATAATTAAGGGTTTAAGTAACATGGCCCTGCTTGTAAAAACCAAACCTTCTTAACACTTATTTTAATTTAGCGATATTGTATAGCCATTGAATACGAAATTTCATACAAACATAATAAGTCGAAAGAATTTAGTCAAAGTAAGGGAAAATCTCTATAACTAATTAACTATACTTCAAGCAAATATTTGAGCCAGTTTGAAAGAAGAAGTATTTACACCATACAGTTTTTTTTTGTGGAAATAGGTTTTTTAACAGTAAGGCCTATCTCAATTACATAATTTTTGGCTATGTTAAGTGTTTTAGTTACTGCTAGGTTCTATCTTCCTTCCAGGTTTCCCGCTGCTATGATTTATGTTTATTTGCACGTGGTTTGCTTTATTCAGATTTTTTTTTTTTTAACCACGCTTGGAAGTGGACTAGTCAATTTAAATTGTCCCGTTAGGCAATTTTCATGATTCGATGACAACATTACTCTACAATGACACATAATTTTACGAAGAGAGTTTTTCCATGTTTAGTTGAGAAATGATTAGTTAACACGGAAGCAGCAATCTTTCAGAATTAAATTATACTTTGAAAACACGCAATGTTTGGCTTCCACGGATAACAGCATCGATGGTTGGCACGTAACTATATTCTCCTATCGTCACGAAATATCGTACACCTAAATCAATAACGCCACAATTTAGGGGGGGGGGGGTACATTTTGAGATGTGTTAGATTTACTTTTTGAAGACTGAAGACTTTTTCGTACTATGCAGCATTTACAAATGTGGCAGTTTTACGCTGTGTTAAGTATTTAAACATGTGCCACATCTCAATGTAATAATGCCAGACTCAGTGATGCGATAGTTTAGCGTTCCGATTGTGATACACTAAACTTCCACAATACAATGAAATGACAGCTCTCCATCGCATGCCACGAACCATTTGTTCTCATAACCGTTAAAATATAGATTGTTGGGGGGGGGGGGTGTTGGCTGAGACATTTCCATACGAAAATGTACTTACAGCTGAAAATTAAAATTTTCAAACGGTGTTCTCTGGAAAAGCGGTTGACATGAGTTGTCACGTTATTTTTTCTTAGGTGTGCGATAATTTTCGTTACCGAGCGGATTACGTTTCGAATATATTCGCGCGTGGGAAACTTGGCGGAAGTTGCGGAAGAGCGATGGTTGCCTCAGGATTTTCCCCATCCGTCGCCCCCGTTAATGCATTCGGTCACTTCCCCATTCACTTCAGGGTCGTTGGTCACTTGCTATGGGCGTATGCAGAGGCTCTTGCCCCTTCCCCGGAAACTGGACTTTCTTCTATGGAATGTGAAAGATGCATTAAAATACTTGTTTACAAATATTATGTGTTAGTAATCATTCTCGTAATTAAGTGAACTCCAAAATGCAGGTCCCTGCGGAGAGTAGCAACTGAGTTCTTGTTTTTCCGTAATTTTAGTTTGATAATTGTTTTTATTTTTCTGTTCAATATTATATTCCAATATTAACTATATTGTTTATTGTTAAAGATGAACTACTTTAATCACGTTGCACGTCACGGATGTTTGTTGTGTTTATTTTGCGCAAAACTCAACTTTAAATCACACACTCCCTTGAAGGAAACATTTTGATACGTATGCAATACCTTGGAACAAATTTTGGTATAGTCAACCACCTACAAGCCCTTGTTAAGTTCTACTTCCAAGATATTCCTACGCCTCAAGCAAACAAACCCTAATTGATCTAGAAAGTTACACCAAAGGGACAACGCACCATATTCGTCCGAACTCAGCTTAATAGTATTTTGAATATGAACTATTTCTCAGTAAACATTTACAAAACCCCTACTTTCTCCCTGTTTTAATTCATATTAATTATAAATTAAATATTATAGTATGTCGATGAAATGTAGGTAAAAAATCAATTTAATCAGAAATAAGGTACTTTCATGTTAACACAAGTATAAAACGCTAGTTATACATGACGTATTTAGGAAACAGCCAAACGTGTCATACGTGGGGTGCTTTTTGAAAGGTTCTATATTCAAAAAGTGTGAAGAAACCACGAATAGACCATACCAGCCACGATTGCTAGTTCCTTATCACAACTCCTGTCATCATTGGAGCTTTCGAGATAGTTCGAGTTCAGCTCGTGTATATGTATATATACATATATATAAACATATATATGAGAGATTTTGCCCAGTCAGTAATGCATGCAAGACGGTCGTTGTAAGCTCTGAACGCCCGTTACTAGCATACGTCTTCCTTATACGATGGGAACGGCATTATTTCCAAACATAAATCTACTCATATCATTTACGGGGTTTTCGTTAGGTATGAAACGTATTGTACCGTCACAGCTGGAGTGCGTAAGTATTTTGTTGTTATTACACTTTAATGACAGACAATGCGATCTTGCCAGACAGTTCACGTCCTGCCCGGGTGAAAAACGGAAATCTTATACCATTTTACGGTTGCACAGTTAGTGACGTGATTACTACCGAGGGCGTTAGTGTTCACTTACTTTTTCGCGTTTCGTGCTCATCTGAGTGCTGAAGGAAAATAACAGATTTTTTTTTTGCCAGGCCTCAGTAGCGGGTTTCTCCTGCCGCTGGGCGTCGTGCCTCGCGTTGGCGACTTCGGGCACTGTGATAAGACCGGGAAAATAGGGCGAGTGGGGGAAGTCCAGACCAGACGGGAAGTGACGACACAGACCGCAGGTGTAGGAAAGATACCCGACGTCGCTCTATGCACGAGCCGACAGTCCTTAGCGATGCGCGACTTTTGGCGTTCGGCGAATGGAAGCTCCTTCGTCTCTCACATTACAGTGAAGATCGACAAAGCACAAGAAAATGTAAGTATGGAGCATAAATTAAGGCTCAGCTTCAACAATCGTACAGAAATTGTTCGTTTTCGTGTCGTAATTCCAGTTTGAATGTTTGATTGCAGAAAATTTATATATTACGAATTTTTAAAACATGTCTGTGTTTAATTTTCAATGGTTGTAAAAGGGCAGAAACATACTGATGAAATATAAATATGTTAATGGCTTCTTACAGTTAGCGAGCAACTTGTGAAACAATGGTTTGTTGACACGTGAGTGCGGAGAGGAAAACACAAAACAAAAAAAATGAACCAGGTAACTCGAGCGTTACGTCAGCCAACTGATGACGTGGAATAGAAACGAATATAAATGTGCCACAATCACGCCACGTTTTATTCTTTATTTGCGTACAACGAAACAAAAGGAAATAATATAATTGATTCATTTTAACGTTACGACTAGAAAGGCGTTGAAGTGTGAAACTACGTCTCTCAGTTCGCCACCAACTTAACTGTGATTATTGAGGTCGTTGCAAGTTAGTCTCAAGATGCTGATTGGCGAACGACGTTCTGCCATATTACTGACCGGTGAGACCATTTTGCTCGTGTGTGCTACTAAAGTTTGCAGCTAACATAACCTAACTTCTGTGTATGGCCAGTTCACGGTACACTGAGAACTTTTGAAAAAAGAACTGCTTAGGATATATTTCTTACGCACATCGTGTATCCTTCCACCGTATGTAAAACTAGCATTGCTACTTTTCTGATAACTCTAGTCATGCATCGGTCAAGTGAAACTGTTAATTAATTATAAAAACAAATATTTTACAAATGTACGTTAAACAGAAAGGAAAATAAGTCATTCCAGTATTCACAAATGTTTACCTTTAGTCCATTCACAGTTACTTACAACTTTTCTGAAGCCCAGTTAGAGTTCTGCTTCCAGAATATTCTTCCGCCTCAGGAAACAAAGCTTAACAGAGTGTAAAAAATTACATGGAAGGAACCACGTGCCACACTATTGCGCACTCTGTGTAATAATATTCTGCATAAGAACTGTTTCTTACTAGGCATTACCAACACACCTATTTTCTTTCTGTTTTTATTCATATTAATTATAAATTAAATATTATTATTCTTTGATAAAATACAAGCAATAGTTCAATTTAATCGAAAATAAACTTTTATGTTAGAATAAGTAATATAATAATTGTGACATTTGGGAAACAACAAAGCACGTGATACAAGGGTTGATATTTCAAAGGTTTGATTCAAAAAGTGTAGAGAAATCGTCAATAGACTGTAACAGTTTTTATTCAACGTCAAGACCAGGAACTATGTACTCTCCGTCCTGGCCAACTTTACTGGGTGCTCGGCAGTCTGTGTATTTACTAATATGTATTGTATAATAGCTTTTTCTTTACACTTTTTGAATCACAACTTTGAAAAATCACCCCAGGTATGACGTGCTTGGCTGTGTCCTACATATGCCATGTATCACGAACGTTGTATACTTACGTTAACATCAAAGTACATTTTTGATTGAATTGAAATTTAACTTGTATTTTACCTAAACATTAATATATTTCATTTACAATTAATATAAATACAAACAGTGAGTAAATCTGTGTGTTGGTAATGCCAAGTAAGATATAGTTCCTATGGAATATATTATTGCACTTAGTGCGCACGAACGCGGTGCGCTGTCCCTTCCGTGTAAGTTTATAGACTTGGTTAAGCTTTGTTTGCACGAGGCGAAAGAACATCCTGGAAAGTGGAACTTGAGCAGGGCTTCAGAAAAGTTGGAAGCACCCGTGGATGGACTATATGCAGGTAGGGGGAGTGACATTTTCCAAAGGCTGATTTCAAAAGTGTTTAATCCACCGTGAACAACGGGGGTCGCGGTGGTGTATTGGTTAGACTACTCGCCTCCTACCTAGGCGAACCAGGTTCGATTTCCGGCGGGGTCACTCACAGGTTTTAGTGTTTGGGAACCGTGCCGGACGATGCCGTCGGTAGGTGGGTTTGCTCAGGGATCTCCCGTTTCCCCCGCCTCATACATTCATGCGTCGCTTCTGCCTCATATCCACCTCGCTTCACCTTTGTCGGATCTCAAGACGTCGATGTAAAGAGCCGCTCAAATCTCTCCACTCACTCGGCGCGCCGTGAACAATCTTTACTTCATTTCTCCGAGTGTGGGCGTGTGTGTGTGTGTTGCGTGTCGGTAATTATGCGCGGCGTGCGAGTCGCGTGGCGGGCGAGGTGTACGACGTCGTCGCGCAAGCCGAGGTCGGCGTGGCGACGGCGAGGGGCGGGACCGCCTGCAGTGCGTCACAGTGCAGGCATGAGCGCGGTGTGTCGCGGTCTGGCACGGCGGCGCGGTCTCCGCAGAGCGCCCGGCGTCCGTCGGAAGCGGGTGAGTTGAGTGTCTCTCCTTCACGCCGTCCTCTTCCTGCTCGAACCTACTCGACGTGCGCATCTTCGTCCCTCGGCCGCGACGTCAAGGCTCGCTCCAGGATCCCAACCAGGCCCCACACGACGCCCTATTCCTTGCTAGTTTTCTATGAGCAACGGACCCCGTCTGTAATGACCTCGCTATCGACGAGGCCTCAAGTCCTACCCACCTGCACTGCGGTTAGTAGAGGGTTCGTTGTGTTAACGTTGCGTTCACTTTACGTCATTTTGTTTCGTAAAATCGTACCTTGTTATCACTGCAGCTATAAAAAGGCTTGTATTTGGTAAGTCGTAACGCAGTGCTACCAGATACGCAGTATCTAGAATCCTGAAAAATCTAGTGCATATACGTAAAATTAACATTGCCATGGACCTTAGTACTTTGTCCACGCATCATTAAAGTGAAATTATGGAATTATTAGGAAAGTAAACATCTTATTAATTTTCGAATTCTTAGATCTATGCTCATTAAAAAATCAGAAATCAAATGAAATCATTTCAATATTCACAAATGTTCAGATAACACGTTTACTCCACGTTAAGACGTGGGACCACTTTCATTCCGTCGTCACAACCTCTACTGGACCAGTTAGTGTACCCATTAAAATAATTGCAGTTAGGGACAGTGATATTTTTCAAACGTTGATTTAAAAAGTTCCCAGCTAACCGTGTTAACAGCCTATTTCAAAAGTAACGTTCACGCAACCACGGCGTCCCTTATTATAATATTATCCTATTGACCACTATTGCCTCCAGTGCCATCCGCGACTTTCGGTTAGCTCGCGTATTTCGCCGGCCGCGGAGGTTATAGTTCTATCTCACTTGATTAACCAGTTTGGCACCACAGTTTCCCTACCAGCAATTTCATACCGTCATACTTCGCACCTGCAGGGTTAACTTCGCCCTGGTCAAAATATTTGTTTTGATGCCATTTGGCGAAGTAATATCAAACTGTATCAGGGTGTTACAAATTTCAAAGTCAATCTGCTCAGGAAAGAATTTCCATCCACTCACCAGATGGCACCAAAAAACAAATATCTTGACGGAGAGACGTTATCACTGCAGGGTGTAATGTGACCTTGGTTTACAGTACGTTGTAACAGTTCATCGTTCGTTGGCTTCCAGTGTTTTGTCTACATGT
The DNA here is from genome assembly GCA_002778355.1 of Clitarchus hookeri. Taxonomy (NCBI): domain Eukaryota; kingdom Metazoa; phylum Arthropoda; class Insecta; order Phasmatodea; family Phasmatidae; genus Clitarchus; species Clitarchus hookeri. Next base: position 163,268 of record NQII01002205.1, on the reverse strand, counting down.
GTGGCGTTTTCTTTAGTTGTANGCTTCCAGTGTTTTGTCTACATGTGTGGCGTTTTCTTTAGTTGTAATTTTCCGTTCGCGCGTGAAATTGCTTTCCCATTTCTCTGGCCACAACAACACTGTGCGACTGCAATGCGTTTGCAGTCAGTTAAGCCGTGACAGAATTGCATTTTCAAGCCCTAAAGAAAATAAGAAGCTGCATTGTTTTGGAATATACGTTGGCAAAAAGTGGTTGTCGTTATTTTACTCTGTCGATAATTATTATAGCTCTAACACCAGTGGTGAATGCTGGCAGAGAATATTGAAAATAGACATGCCTCAATCCATAAACGTAGTACCCAGTCTAATTTTTAATTTCTTAACCACTGAAGTCAAATTATTTCCGTTTTACACTAATTTATACAAGAATTGACATAATTCTGTTACAAATTTGTTTCTATAAAGCTCTTTACTGCAATTTAGTGGATGTATAAATACTAGTCACAACTTAGTTCAATGGTAATATAAGTGTTTATACGTGACTGTAATTTTGTTTTACAAATTAACTGGAAGAATAAAGCAATCTGAGTTTTCAGAAGGTGCTCAACTAACAGCGAAGTTTTAAATGCCGTTTCACGTTGAATTGAACACAGAGCTCATTGTTTTGACTGCGCCTTATCGATACGGTCGTCAGGCATAGGTCGCTCAGCAGTGACGCGAAGTCAAAGTTTATATGTGAGAGGTTGAAGCATCTTCGACAAAACGTAAAAGCTACCTATTATCAGCCAATCATATTCAAGAAACAATTTTTTTCTCTGTATTCATTTTTGTTCCTAACAACTTTCACTTTGAATATATGTATATCGCGTTATGACATATAATCGCAATGGAATTGAAAGTGACGTAAAGTTGAAATTTCCATTCTGAAGTTAAACCAATTTCAACATAANACATATAATCGCAATGGAATTGAAAGTGACGTAAAGTTGAAATTTCCATTCTGAAGTTAAACCAATTTCAACATAATGCATTTTTTTTTTTTTTTGCGTTCTTATTTTATTACTACCCATTTCCGCCTGGATTCTTATGGCATATGGTCCCAATAGATGCTGATTGTTTTCATTTCGTTCTTGTGAATTTAACAAATATATACATCAACGATCTGCAAAATTCCAAACTTAAAGTCCATAAGCGTAGGCGTCAGTTTAGGGGAGAGATGGGGTTAGTATCGTCACAGTCATGCAAATGTTTTAACTATTATAACATCCACCCACATATATATTTGCTAGATGTTTATATATGAAGTCCTTTACGTATATACACGAGATTTTTCAGGATTCCAGATACTGCACTCTGAGAAATTGTTCGGAAATTTACCACACTAGTGCATCCGCATAGTGAGAAAGCGAAAGTGGTAAAGTTGTTTTCCGTACCTACACGATAGCGTACCAATAATTGCTTAGGAAAGAGTCAAATCTAAAGGAAAGTTCCCAACTTTGTATAGTAGTGACACTAAACAATCCCATATTTGTAGTCTGATACGTGGTATTATTTATAGACAATGTGTAGGTTAATAAGTTCCATTGCGTTTTAGGAAGTCTGCCAGAAATGTTTTTACGGTGTGCGTATTTGGTAGCACTGCATTACGACTTACCAAAGACGAACAATTCTTAAATGCAATGATAACGAAGTAACATTTTACACAACAAAATTATGTAAAGTTAAGGCAACGTTAACACAACGAAGCCTAGGGTAAATAACATTTCTAAATAACTAATTGGCGTGAGTTTCACTTTAAGGCCGTTCAAAACTGCTAAATGTTCTGTAAGTTTTTGCGGAAAAAAACCGGTTTTCAGTTATTTGTTTATTTTTTAGCTAGGTATCTTCAAAGACGATGACCCCACACTTCCGATTTGCAACGTTGCCTAATGCAATACAAATTCTCATATTTGTCAATGGAACCTCGGCTTACTCGCGATATATAGCTTTTGATTGCAAAATTATTAAAATTTTTATTTATTAATTTTTTAAATTCATTTACCGCATTATAACACTGATGTTCAAACTCATCCCAACAAGAAATCTACCTGTTACGGAATTATATATTCAGAATAGTTTTTCTTGGAGAAAGAATGGCCATTTTGAAATTTGCAAGAAAATGAGACGCAGTTTCTGTTTCTAGACCCTAACATGATTCCATGCGTAGTTTCAACAATTATGACAAAACTAATATATGCATGTGCTATTGACACTTAAAGAACGCACTACATTAAATATGGTTTCAGGTTTCAATGGTATCTAACTATTGACCACTAAGTGTAAATATTAATTTTTTTTTATTGCTGAGATTTTTATTTGGACACAAAAATTCTGTTTTTTTGCTGCCATGGAAAAAAATTAACGTTTATTTGTAACTTTATTTGTAACTGTCCGAGCCAGAATTAACTTACGGAACAGCTTTAAGGATATAATTCACTCTTACATACGCAATTTCGTTGTTCGCAAGGAGTACAAACAAACAGAAGTCATACCTAAAGAAAAGAAGAGAAGTCGTGATTGTTTTAGTTTTAATGGTGTTTCTCTGAAGTTCGCAAAGGGTGTGAGGAGGTTGACTTATAAACTGACCTCTGAACTTATAAGTTAGCTGAAGGCACTCGCTTACCTTGAGTGAGAGATATGCTGCAATACGTTCTAAAACCCCACTTTTTAAAACTTCTTCGCGGTGTGTTTTCTTACGAGAATAACGTGCGCTTTGTTCGAAGAGAAAGAATTCTACCAAAGAAAAGTAGAGTATTTTGAGCATTAACTCACGGTCTTCTTTCATTGCGGCAAATACGTTTTACAAACAGCGGCTTCTGAAAACAGCCAGACTAGATTATTTTTCACCTATGCTAAACTTGTCTCCCTGGAGCATAAACTGCGTTGTATAATGTTTGAAAACTGTTTTTTTTTTTACAAAACCACTTAACTTGCAGTCAATGTGCTGATCTACAAAAAGAACACACACTTCAAACTATGCACGTCGATTACTTTCAAAACTTAATTATAAACGAAGTTTTCAAAGTGCTTTATTTCAAAATGTTTAGAACATATGAGATGCCACGGTGGTGCAGTGGTTAGACTGCTCGCCTCCCACCTGGGCGAACTGCATTCGATTCCCGGCGGGGTCGCCCCCGGATTTGCATGTGGGAATCGTTCCGGACGATGCCGCTGGTCGACGGATTTCCTAGGGGAACTCGTGCTTCCGATGCCGCTCCATACTGACCTCACTTCACCCCCATCGGCTCTCAAGACCTCGATGTTAAGAGCCACCCAAATCTCTGCACACTCTCCAACCACACGGACCGTGCACGCAAAATTAGTAGAGGGTCCTGCACTGAACCTTGCTTTTAAAATTATATGGTCGCCTCTTAAATTCCCGTAGGTACTCGCTGCACGACGAGAAATGCCAGTTCAGAGCCCTGTGCGTAGCGGCGATGGCGCGCTTGATGCGCGTGGCAGTGTGGTCCTTATCGCTCCCGCGCTTCTCGGTCTCAATAGCTGATAATAGCTTCGGGTAGGCGGCTCCCTTAAAGCCCGACAGTTTCACAATCCATTCACGGTTACTTCCAACTTTTCTGTAGCCCTGCTGAAATTCTACTTCCAGGATATTCTTCCGCCCATTGCGAACAAGGCTTAACCGAGTCTAGAAAATCCCCCCAGAGAGGCAACGCACCTCATTTGCGCGCTCTCACTATAGTAATATTTCGCCTAAGAACTATTTCTTACTAGGCATTACCATGACGCATTCTGTGTCCCTATATTTTATTCGTCAGAACACACGCTCTGGCGAAGCTCGCAGGCGGACGACCGCAATAAGGATTAAGGGTTTTGTGGACGTGCCGGCAGAGTGACGCCAGGAGCCTCGCAGCTGCAAAGGCACGCTACCAAAGGTTTCTGCACGTGCAACTGTTCCTGCACGTGCAGACGACATCCGGAGACAACGGAAGGCACCAGGGCGCGGACACAGCTGCATTTTGCAGCTGCCCAAGGGACACCGAGATCCCACCACCAGCTGCGCCTGTCCCGGGCTTGTACCGCAATAAACCATGAGAGCTTTTAGCGGACGTGCGTGCAGAACGGGACAATAAACTTCCAGGCCAGAACCAAGGGACGACGCCAGGCCGGCTGCGGACCACACGAGCAGCGGCCACGTGTTTTATGACCCGGAGGGTCGACAAGCACTCCGGACACGTGCAGAGATGGGGCAAGTTGAATATGGTGATGGACGCTACAAAACCACACGAAGGGGGGAGCAACAGGGCAGTCAGTGGAGAGACGTCGAATCAGTCAGTCGCGGATCGAGCAGTCAGTCAGTCAGCCGGAGTCAGTCGAGGATCGAGAATGCATCACGACGTCGACCTCAGTCGGAGGCCGTCAAGCGGGACGTGCGGCGGGAAGCATCCGAGAAAAGTCAGTCAGACTTCGTCAAACGCAGAGTCCTGCGTTGGACCCGGGAAGAAGGAACTTCGAAGCCAGGCGCCGAGACGCCCACCAAGTTCGAGAGCAGTTCCAAGCCGCCAGCCGAGGGAATTCAGCGCTGCAGTGTCAGATAAGTAGTTCTACACCAAGTGCGAAGAATCTTCCCCCCCCCCACGACGCCAGTCGCGGCGTCAAACCATATGTAGCCTACATGGGAAAAGGGAGGGAGTTTGTCTCTTGAGTTCATGTACCAATTAATCTGTTCAAGCAACAATAAAACTCGTTTATGTGAACTCACACAAAGCCAGTGTATGTTATTAGTAAATTGGACCTAGAGACAGCAGTGTCGACGTATTCCTACGCCCTATCACTGAGGGCTAGCATCATGTGCTGGCGCCTCACGCCGCAGAGCAGAATCAATACCTACTTCCAAACTTCAGCATTTGGCAGGTATCAACCAAAACACCTATTTTCTCTCTGTTGTTATTCATAATAATTGCAAGTGAAATATTATAATGTATAGGTAGAATATAAGTAGAAGTTCGATATAACTAAAAAGAGGTTATTTCACGTTAANCGTAGCACACAGTGCTGGCGCCTCACGCCGCAGAGCAGAATAAATACCTACTTCCAAACTTCAGCATTTGGCAGGTATCAACCAAAACACCTATTTTCTCTCTGTTGTTATTCATAATAATTGTAAGTGAAATATTATAATGTATAGGTAGAATATAAGTAGAAGTTCGATATAACTAAAAAGAGGTTATTTCACGTTAACACAAATATAAAACGCTTGTCATACGTTAGATTTTTCGGAAACAAGCAAACACATCATGCATGGGGTGATTTTTCAAAGGTTTGATTAAAAAAGCGGGAAGTAACCGTGAATAGACTTTAAAGCCCCTGTCACAATAGGCGGTTGGTGGTTGGTGGTTGGTGTTGATGGTTGGTCCTAAAACATTTCAACTCGCTGTTGGTAATTGGTGTTGGTATTGGCGTTGGCCATGTAGNCCCATCATGCACGGGGTAATTTTTCAAAGGTTTGATTAAAAAAGCGGGAAGAAACCGCGAATAGACTTTAAACCCCCTGTCACAATAGGCGGTTGGTGGTTGGTGGTTGGTCCTAAAACATTTCAACTCGCTGTTGGTAATTGGTGTTGGTATTGGCGTTGGCCATGTACAAAGTTGAAAATATCAAGCTTGTTACTACCAACTGACCAATCAGAGAGTGCTATGTAGTTTACCACCAACCGACCAATCAGAAAATGTTTTGTAGTTTGGACATGTGACGGTAAAAATACGTGAAAATATTAAAATGGAGGAGGGTAAAGGTGCAAATAAAANAAAATATCAAGCTTGTTACTACCAACCGACCAATCAGAGAGTGCTATGTAGTTTACCACCAACCGACCAATCAGAAAATGTTTTGTAGTTTGGACATGTGACGGTAAAAATACGTGAAAATATTAAAATGGAGGAGGGTAAAGGTGCAAATAAAAGTATTGATATCCGTCAGCAACCAGCAGTTGTCAATATTAAAAACCCAATGTATAAACACCTTTGAAATGTATGTTTTGGTTAGTTACAATATTTTATTAATTTTAATTGTGGTACAATGCAGTATTTTTCTGTCACAAAACATTTTCAATTATCGCTTACCTCAGTACTGTTGATGTCAGACAATCAAAATCTCGCCAGATTTACAACCTGGTGGCTCCATCANGTAAATATTAAAAACCCAACGTATAAACACCTTTGAAATGTATGTTTTGGTTAGTTACAATATTTTATTAATTTTAATTGTGGTACAATGCAGTATTTTTCTGTCACAAAACATTTTAAATTATCGCTTACCTCAGTACTGTTGATGTCAGACAATCAAAATCTCGCCAGATTTACAACCTGGTGGCTCCATCACGAAACAATTTACACCAACACAGCAACCGACTATTGTGCCATGGAATACTTCGCACACCAACCGACAACCACCACCAACACCAATAACAACACCAACACCAATAACAACACCAACACTAATAACAACACCAACACCAATAACAACACCAACACCAACAGTTTATTGTGCCAGGGGCTCAAACGGTTGGAACGCCTGTGCCTTGCTTTGCTCACAGAGATGATGATGAATTTTATGTTCAACTCAGTCTCGTCCTTTGTGCTTCCTTGCTCGCACCACTCAAACATGCAAAACAGCCCGAAAGAGGTGAATTATTAAGAATACAGGTACAAATCAGTGCTAAACACGTTAATTGAAGTCTACGGGTTTTCGGAAGGTCATATAGAAAACAAAGAAAACATTTTACCACAGTCACAGAGTACTTAACAACACAGAGGTGAAACAGCTGCTTAAAGCGCGATCTTCAGCCGCACACGCCATCAAAATGGTGTCACTGGCCAGCGACATGTTGGAACGGCGTTCGTCGATCAGCGCCTTGTGACCTACTCGCTAGGTGGCAGTTCATCCAATAGAGAACTTTTCGCATAAGGCAGTAACCAATCAGACGCAAGGACTGTTACAGCAGCCGCGCGAAGCCAATCAGAGAATGGGTACTCCCACATCGAAGGGACCACCACGCCATTTCTTGTCTGTATACTTATCTTCTCTGTGTGCCATAGCGATGCATTCCTGCCAAGCTATTTGGAATGAAGTAAACTCGTGCATTTTATTATGGCGTATGATTTTACGCTATAGGTACGTGTAGTAGCAATGCAATGTTCAGACGATTGTATGTATAATAATATTTTTCGAAGTAAGCTGTTGCTGAAATACCGTTAATATCTTTTTGTTGGTGACACAACCAACAATTTCCAGTTGTGAAAAAACATTTTAACTAACCGAAATACAAAATAGCGCGAAGAGGGTGATCGATCGCAAACAGCTGTTGGCCGTGCGTTTGCGTAATTTGTTATTACGGCGGATTTATTTGCGATCTAAAATGTCACGTCATCGCTGAGACCGGCTGCAAACATGCCGCAGAGCTCAGGCAGTGTGCTAACCAGTTTGCGTCCGTAAAATTGTGATAAATACTGCCGGGCAGTCGGTAACAGTTTCGGCAATCGTGCATATATATCAAAACCATTGTCATTCAAATAAAAACCCTGGATGTTCGGTGTTCAGAATGCACATCAGTTTAAGCGCACGACAGTTTATTCTCGTAACATGTATTTCTGTTTCGTTTTAACACAACGAATACAGTCTCGTAAAAAGTCGTGATAAAGAGAGAAGAAAGCAGATGGGTGGGGACAAAACTCCAAGTTATATAACTCTGGTTACACAGATTGTCTGTTAGATTTAGGGTACCCAGCTAACGAGGCTTGTTTTCCAAAGGCGTAGCAGTGTGTCAAAGAGACGCTAAAAAATTAATGCCCTGCAAGCTATGCGCTTAGAAGCATTCACATGGTTCAATTACAATTTTTAACACAACTAAGTTTCCCGCAGCTATGAAGTAGTGTGCGGTAAATAGACGGCTATGAATGTGTTTTCTGCAGTTCAGTTCGATTATCATTGAATTCAAGTTTTGCAGACGCCACGTCAGCAAGGGGATGCCAAGGGCGAAACTGGCACGAGTATAAAGATATTTTGTTGAATCAACAATACACATTTGTTTGGCCATGCACAATCGAGCGTCTTGTAGGCCCGAGCAAAATTTTATCTTAGCGTACTTTGAACTAGGTAAAGCTGTTTTCACACTACGCAAAATGAATGGACTTCGCACGAAGGCAGTGTCGAATCACGGCTTTTAGAGTCCCTAAGAACTTCAGATTTTGGTGCCCCCATACATATAATTCGAAATGTAAGCAATAAAACGTGAATTTAAATTGTATTTTTAGAAATGCAGCAAAATATACAATAAGACGGGAAACGATGTTTATTTTTGTAGCCTTCCATTTGATTACAATTGAAAAGTGTTCTCCTACTTTTTGTAACAACACAGTCTTTGATCAGTTTTCTCAAAACTAATTTTACATAACACATTTGCTTCTATACTTAGTATAGATAACAGGGATAGGGTGTCAAGTTTTGTGGAAACTCTTTCAGTTGCACCAGTTGCAGTNGAATAAGGCGTCAAGTTTTGTGAAAACTCTTTCAGTTGCACCAGTTGCAGTTTTGCACCATACTATCCACGGTAATTAAATCTGGCAGTGTAACACTTCTGTGGTTGCCGCTATTTCTATTGAGGCTCCACGCACGTGTNACACAGTCTTTGATCAGTTTTCTCAAAACTAATTTTACATAACACATTTGCTTCTATACTTAGTATAGATAACAGGGATAGGGTGTCAAGTTTTGTGGAAACTCTTTCAGTTGCACCAGTTGCAGTTTTGCACCATACAATCCACGGTAATTAAATCTGGCAGTGTAACACTTCTGTGGTTGCCGCTATTTCTATTGAGGCTCCACGCACGTGTTTACTTTGCTTGGTGGTTAAACCGGCCCTGCTCGCATAAGAAATCTCGCGCGAGAAACTCAGGAAAATCTCATGAGAAATGAGTCCACAGATCAAACTGATGGCAAAATATCTCCCTGCTAGGAACCATGAATGGCTTTGGAATATCTTGAATAGCTGTAATTTTAATAAGTAAATCCCACGAACACACATTGTTATAAAGGAAGTGGCTATAAAGTAGTAATACAGTATGTTTCTTGTATTCGTCCAAAATTTTCTNTATTTGTCCAAAATTTTCAACAACACTTTCTTTACTCCACTCAATTTTCAAAACTAACATTTTGAAGAGATCTTCACAATTAATTTTTTTGCCTGATTTTCCTGCGCATAGTTAAGTTTTTTTCTCTTATTTTGCCTCTCTGGAGAACGACCAATAGAATTACTCATTTCGCGCAAAATTCTCCCGAAAATAACGACATGTTGTACGAAATCTACAGGGGCCTCGGTGGCTCAGCGGTTGGACTGCTCGCCTCCCAACATAGGCGAACCGGGTTCAATACCAGGCCGGGTCACTCCCGGATTTTTGCATGTGGGAATCGTGCCAGACGATGTCGCTGGTCGGTGCGCTTTCTCGGGGATCTCCCGTTTTCCTCGCCCTTTCATTCCGGCGCTGCTCCGTTCTCACCTAGCTTCCACCCTCATCGGGTCTCAAGGATCTCGATGTTTAGAGCCGCCCAAATCTCTTCAATCACTCGCACGGGATCTGTCTTGCATGCGATTTAGTATGAGAGTGCCATCTTGCACGGGTCTTCGCATGTATCTTGCGTCACGTGTAAGCTGCTATCGGGAAGCTCTGTAGGTTGGAAGTTTCGTTGGATGAGGACGAGGCTGCTAGCGACTGCATCGCGTCGCCGAGTTACAAAGTGAGTGGGCCTCGGGACAATCGCCGCGTTGGGTGCGTGCCGGCTCGCCAAATTCGCGAGAGCAGCTGCCCACGAGCTGCCCGTTTCAGACCGCCAAGGCCAACTGCGCGCAGCGCATACAATACAACACAATACCTCCCTGGGTTTATGCGGCAGGGTGATTGCACTCGTACTAGGCTGCGACGCACAAGACGTTCAGTGGTATAGTCCATTCGCAGTATCCTTACACTTTTTTAATCCTACCATTGGAAAATCACCACTTTTATGACGTGTTCGGTTGTTTCCTATACATGTCATGTATCACAAGCGTTTTAAACTTCTGTTAACGTAACAGCATATTATTTTTGGTTNCTGGGTTTATGCGGCAGGGTGATTGCACTCGTACTAGGCTGCGACGCACAAGACGTTCAGTGGTATAGTCCATTCGGAGTATCCTTACACTTTTTTAATCCTACCATTGGAAAATCACCACTTTTATGACGTGTTTGGTTGTTTCCTATACATGTCATGTATCACAAGCGTTTTATACTTCTGTTAACGTAACAGCATATTATTTTTGGTTNTGGTTGTTTCCTATACATGTCATGTATCACAAGCGTTTTATACTTCTGTTAACGTAACAGCATATTATTTTTGGTTAAATTGAAATTCTACTTATATTTTGCATTTAGATTATTGTATGACATGTATAATAACAGAGATAAAATAGGTGTGTTGGTAATGCCTAGTAAGAAATAGTTCTCATGAAAAATATTATTAAACTGAGTGTGCACTAATGCGGTGCGTTGTCCCTTTTAATTTTATAAACTTTGTTAAGTTTTTCCCTATGAGGCGAAGGAATATCCTGAAAGTAGAACTTTAGCAGGGCTTTGGGAAAAGTTGGACGTAAACATGAATGTACTATTTAAATACACTAAAAGAAAGCAGTTGATCAAAATTCATGAATTTTAAGCATCTGCTTGGCTACGTGAAAATTGAAATAGTTTTCCTCAACCTCTTCGCGAGCAACTGCTTAATGACCTTGATCCCTAAGCCACTGCACAAAATTTGGTGTAAATGAAACTAAGCCTCTGCTCACCTTTACGAATAACTGTTAGAACTTCCACGATGGTTTTCAATGTAAAATATTTTATATTAAACTTCTTAAACTGCAAAGAAAGTTCTTAACCTACGCGCTGTATGGAAATACTACAATTTATAATGCTGCAAATACAGGAACGTTTACCACCACTACAATACATNAACCTACGCGCTGTATGGAAATACTACAATTTATAATGCTGCAAATACAGGAACGTTTACCACCACTACAATACATAATTGATAACTGTTTCCTGAGCAGTTGTAGAAACGCTGCTATGGATGTATGGTAAAAACTTTACCACCCGCTCTTTCTCACTATACGTATACACTGGTGTGGTATATTTGCGAACAAATTCTTAGAGTTTACGTTTGGTGTCTCAGATACTCAGGTGCTGTTGATAAACGCAGTGGACGAATTCACGTTGCTGGTTCCGGAACGGAGAAAAAAAAAAAAGACGCAGGAACTTTGAAGANAACCTACGCGCTGTATGGAAATACTACAATTTATAATGCTGCAAATACAGGAACGTTTACCACCACTACAATACATCATTGATAACTTACTTATGCATTTGACTGTTTCCTGAGCAGTTGTAGAAACGCTGCTATGGATGTATGGTAAAAACTTTACCACCCGCTCTTTCTCACTATACGTATACACTGGTGTGGTATTTTTGGGAACAAATTCTTAGAGTTTACGTTTGGTGTCTCAGATACTCAGGTGCTGTTGATAAACGCAGTGGCAAAAATTCACGTTGCTGGTTCCGGAACGGAGAAAAAAAAAAGACGCAGGAACTTTGAAGAACCGTACAGGTTAAAAAATGTAAATGTAGAACCTCGTGGAAATTTAAGGACGTTGGCCACGACAAAATGTGTTATTTTATATTTATACCGCACACTGTTCAACTTTTAGATGTCATTAGTAATTTCTCTTTCTTCGCAAAAAAAAATATATTTCTGAGCGCGTAATTTTTACATAAATACATGCCAGAGTCATAATTTTACTGTTTTGGAAATGTACCAACAATGAAAACTACCTTACGCACAGAAATGAGATATTTCACATTGAAAGACGATGTCAAGAGGTACTTCAAGACGTCTGTAAAATTGTACAAGGAAATGTTTCCGCAGTTAAAAACATTCTGAAAATAAGGAAATTGTTGCATATTTTTTATTTGGAGCTGCCCCTAAATAATGCAAAGAAAAATTATCGCCAAGCGTAACTTAAAAATAATTAATTCAACATTTTCTGTGATTAGTTTGGTTTATTTTATTTGTACATTATAAAGACAGTAAACTTATGACTTTCAGATGTTATCTTGCAAGAACCATTTGATCTGAAAAAATTTTGTCCAAGGAAAAGATAGCTGTAGAAAATGTTTACAAGTTGAATTTTATGCGGTACAAATATTATGACATAACAAGTGTTTTCTGTGGCTAACGTTCCTTTGAAGTTACTCGTAATAATGAGCAGTATCTTAGATTTATTTGTACCTAATCTTGATGAAGGCCATGAAGCAGTTTCTTGCGAGCAGATAGAGGAAAGCTGTTCATTTTTTTTTATAAGAAACCAAGCAGATACTTCTAATTCGTGAGTTTTGAGCAGCTGCTTACTTTTATTTACACCACCTATTTTTTTCTGGGCATGTTCGGCGCTGTAGGCTGTTTGCGGTTGATTCGTCACTTTTGGAATCAACATATTTGAAAAATGTTCCTTCCCGTAGTTGCATATATTTTAACGCAAGCACCGACTGAAATACTTGCAGCAAAGTTGACAATGAATCAGGAAATGTAGTTCCTTGTGTTAACGTCGAATACGAAGTGAAGTGTTTAAATTTGCGGACACTCAATTTACTAAGTATATTGACTGCTTGTTTTACGCATGTGAGCGTAATAATTGGAATATCAGAAACACATTTAGGTTCCTAACTGATTAACAATTACACTCTATAGATACTTCAATAAAGTGAGAATGTCCACGGCATGGCAATGCTAATTTTACGTATTGCGAAAGAATACATAATGTCTTTCGAAAGTGCTCAATCTACTGTGAATAGCCTACAAGAATTATATATATGGCGGCAAGATGGAGCAGGTGGAAATTTATTCCTACTCCCCTCCTCCCCATCCAACGATGCCAAAAAGGTGAGAATTAATCTAAAAATCTATATAATCGCTTCCAAATTTGCCATGACACCATCTAGCGGTGGGTCACGTAACTTACGCCAGTCTCTCTCGCTCTCTTAATGCGCTTTTACGATTTTTGTTTTTACCTGTGATCAGTCATATACAACTCTGAAGGGTTTTGCAGATATTTATTTAAAGCTGCGCTTTTATCTTGTCCTATTTCTTCAAGTTCCTAGGCCCCTATTTTAAAACGCCTTCTTCTGTAATTTTTTTCTTTCTTGCAACGCCTTATTTTCCGCCCCTTTCACAGCGTCCTTGACATTCGTCCACTCGCTTTCTACGTACATGATGGCGGGTCTCTCATAAATATTTATTTATACTATTTTGCTACAACTACCTAATTTTCTTCTTCTGCACGACGCAAACTTCAAAGGATAATCTCTTTGTAATCTCTTTTTACTTCGTCTGCATCTTCTTCCAGCATGCAAAAAAATATTTGTACCCTCATAAGGTAGTGTTCAATGCTTACATTTTCTTCTTTGAATACTTGTACATCCTAAAATAGATTTCCAGCCCTTTGATTAGTAATACGGTATCTTATTAAGGCATGACTTCCATTAGTATTCCGTGTGTATTAATTGGTATCTTTCTTTCAGAAGAAAGGATTTCATAAGCTATGTCAAGATTTATATGTTGCCACTTTAACCTTTTCCCATTATAATTTGTTACAGTACTTTTGCTCCAATATATATACTACATTCACGGTTACTTTAAACTTTTACGAAGCCCTGCTAAAGTTCTACTTCCAGGATATTCCTCCGCCTTATATAAACAAAGCATAAAAAATGGGTGCGTGTACTTATGTGCGCGCGTTAGAGGTAATACTTCTTTGGCGTGACTAAAATAAAATTGTACATTTCAGTATTTCAACATTGTGTTAAACTGTTTCCTATCAATCCTGCTAACAAAGCCAAATAATATAACTATATCCGGGACCCTACCACGTTCACTGCCAAATTTAGTTACACTGTGCGCGCGCAACTTCCGTTGCACAATAAACTTTTACCCTCAACGCGGCAAAATAAGTATAACTTCAACAATTACAACACAGGGCCAACGCACCACATTCATGCGCACTCTGTGTAATAATATTTTGTATTATAACTATTTCTTACCAGGTGTTACCAACATACCTCTTTACTCCCTATTTTATTCATATATCTTCTCTAAATAGTATAAAACAAAGTCGCTTACCCACGTCTGTGTATTTGCTTAGTATTTATAAACTACTTTATGGATTTTGATGCGGTATTAAACGTCATTTGGAAAAATTCTTGAGGAAGGTTTTGGCGTATAATAAATTTATATTTAATACAAGGATAGTAGAGAAATGTCGACGTTTGTCGTAAAAAACAGCTTTTAGGGTGCTTACATGGCTTGCGCTGACGAAACCATAAGATATACATCAAATTAATGTACTACAGAATTGTAGCTCTCAAAAATGTCTACAGAAAAGTTTGCGATAGCATATGTTTATCTATTAAGGGTGACTCACAGTCACCATTTTTGTCTTTCAAAGTATCACTGTAAAAACTAAATTGTTACCGGGCGAAGCTGGGCGGTTCGCTAGTAAATTATAAATGAAACATAATTTTTTTTTTATAAAATATAAGTAAAAGTTCAATATAACCAAAAATAAGGTACTTTAATGTTAACGAAGCATAAAATGCTTGCGATACATTACATATTAAAGAAAAATCCAAACACGTCATACGCAGGGTGATTTTTCAAAGGTTCCATTCAGAAAGTGTGAAGAAACCACGAATGGACTATATCTATGTTTTACCGAATACACTTCAGGCTTTGGCTGCTTCTTCACCCTATACTTATACACTGACGTAACAACAGTCATGGGACAGCAATATGCAAATATACAGATGGCAGTAGTATCGCGTACAAAATGCATAAATGGGCAGTGCATTGGTTGGGCTTTCATTTGTAGTCAAGTGATTCACGTGAAAAGGTTTCTGACGTGATTATGGCCGCATGACGGGAATTAACAGACTTTGAACGCGGAATGGTAGTTGGAGCTAGACACATGGGACATTCCATTTCGGAAATGGTTAGGGAATTCAACATTCCGAGATCCACAGTGTCAAGAGTGTGCCGAGAATACCTAATTTCAGGCATAACCTCCCACCATGGACAACGCAGTGGCCGACCGCCTGCACTTAATGACCGAGACCAACGACGTGTGCGCAGAATGGCCAGTGTTAACAGACAAGCAACACTGCGTGAAATAACCGCAGGAATCAATGTGGGACGTACGACGGACGTGTCCGTTAGGATAGTGTGGCGAACTTTGGCTGTACTGGGCTATGCCAGCAGAAGACCGACTCGAGTGCCTTTACTAACCGCACGACATCGCCTGCAGCGCCTCTCCTGGGCTCGTGACCATATCGGTTGAACCCTAGACGACTGGAAAACCGTGGCTTGGTCAGATGAGTCCCGATTTCATTTGGTAAGAGCTGATTTTAGTGTTCGAGTGTGGCGCAGACCCCACGAATCCATGGATCCAAGTTGTCAACAAGGAAATGTACAAGCTGGTGGTGGCTCTATGATGGTGTGGGCTGTTTTTACATGGAATGGACTGGGCCATCTGGTCCAACTGAACCGATCATTGACTGGAAAGGGTTATGTTCAGCTACTTGGAGACCACTTGCAGCCATTCATGGACTTCATGTACCCAAACAACGATGGAATTTTTATGGATTACAATGCGCCATGTCACCGGGCCACAACTGCTCGCGATTGGTTTGAATAACATTCTGGACAATTCCGGCGAATGATTTGGCCACCAAGATCGCCCGACATGAATCCCATCGAACCTTTATGAGACATAATCGAGAAGTCAGTTAGTGCACAAACTCCTGCACAGGCAACACTTTCGCAATTATGGACGTCTATAGATATTTCTGCCGGGGACTTCCAACGACTTTTTGAGTCCATGCCACGTCGAGTTGCTGCACTTCGTCGGGCAAAAGGAGGTCCGACACGATATTAGGAGGTATCCCATGACTTTTGTCGCCTCAGTGTACTTTAAACCTTGGATCTATGAAATAAATGAATAAAATCTGACTGCAGACGAACGGAAACTATTCCACTGAGAATGATATCCAGTGCTCATTAATTAAAGAGAAAAGGGGGGTGGGGTGTTTGCAGAGTCGAATATATATTTATAAAATGTGTAAATTTATAGTCTTGCGCAAAATGTCACGCTTTTCACGAATAGATTAATGATAAGATTTCTGCTGTATTACAATAAAACTATTAACATACATCTAAAATTATTTCCTTGTGCAAATTTTTGGTCTCTTTTTCATTTTACATAATACGTGGTGTGACGGGATGGAAATTATACGGACTTACCTAACCCTCACATTGTTTGCGCCACATTTCCACGGCAATTTTCTATAGTTTACTCATTATTTCATTGGCTCGTAGTTTCTAATATGTCGATGATGTATTTTTATTTACAATACATCCTACTGCTGTTTGATTAAATTTACAGCCCAGTAAAATCGTGAATCAGTTTATGATAGTAATTAAATGGCACTAATTAGTAATTCACTGACTGAAATCTTTGATTCAGCTTTACAGTGCATTGTGTCTTTTCTTTAATTTTTTGTGTAAACATTTTTATACGATCTGTAATTTCAGATAAGTTATCACTCTATTATAAATTTAAATAAATATATTCACAAAAATATCTATTTAATTATTTTCCAAAGGAGTTTCAAATTTACAACTTCTAGTTCGTGTATGTATTCATTTACACTCTTTTTTTAAAGTTTCCGTTGCCGTGACAACATAGTCCATAAAATAACGTGTAAAATATTTGCATTCTGGGA
Organism: Clitarchus hookeri; assembly: GCA_002778355.1. Classification (NCBI taxonomy): domain Eukaryota; kingdom Metazoa; phylum Arthropoda; class Insecta; order Phasmatodea; family Phasmatidae; genus Clitarchus; species Clitarchus hookeri. Next base: position 146,378 of record NQII01002205.1, on the reverse strand, counting down.
GGAAAGTGGTGAATGAAAAACAAAGTTTGAAAAAGCAGAGCAATTTACGGAGAGTTTTGGTACGACATATCTATCTTTTCGCGTTCGTCCAATAATATAACATTTGTTACATGCTTGTTCTTGACATGTTTCATTTGGCAGATAGCTGTATATTTGTGTTGTTGGTAGATGAGTTTATTCTAAACAGGAATTTCTGCGCTAGATATATTTATCTGAGAGACTATTCAAAACATTTAAACACATGTTGTTGAGTCAATCATTAATTTAGGTGCCTTTGGTAGTTTGTATATTTTCACTCCTCGAAATATCGTTTCCAAGCACGGGATTTTTCTCTAACGAAACACGCTTTGAAGCTGTATTAACGACCTCGGATTCCACAAATTGCTCAGCAACAATTCGCGATATCGATTTAATCCGAACGCAGATTACAACGAGTGAAAGACAGATTCGAGCACAGTCAACAAACAGAGTTATCAAATAAACCACATCTCATATATACCTGGCACAGCTTAAAACTTTGCTGTGAAATAAAATACGATTTGTTATTTCAGCACGAGTGGCTTTGCATTGTTCATAAAGCCTATTAACGGTCTCCCATTTGCTGAAAACCACATTTCCATTTGTTAGTATACACGTTTCAGCAAGACGCTTGTTCTAGTACCACACATTTCAGATGCTGAAAAAATAACGTTTATTTCCAGTGATTCTACTATATGGAAACGATGTGAAAATATGAACTCCAAAGTGCGTTTTGTAATAAAAGATTTTCGTGAGTGAGATTGAACTCTTTCATGAATACGTTCGTGGGACATGGTCCTGATTGTAATTTTCGACCTGATTTTCTGAAATATATTAATCGACTGACGTGTATCGTTAATCTCAACAGTAAAACCAGAAATTAATTGTGCTGTGTATAGTAAAGAGTCCTATATATCGTGGATACAGCTTGAACAGGTGCCTGAAAGATAATAGAAATTAGTTATTTGTTTATGCAGTACAACGGGTGTTTGGAACCAAAAATAAACAGTGTTTTTTTTTCTGTTTATATTTACTTTAATAATACTGGTAATTGCTGTATTTCTTATATTGAAATTGTGCCACAACATGTGGTTATTAAGTTTTCGTTCAACATTGTGATTTTTACTGTAGTTATTGGATCCCTAATAGGAACCTAACATGCCCCCTTCATTAGGCGGATCAAATTAATCTCTCCTTTTCAGATCTCTAACCAATTTATTTTAGAATATATTTTTTAATTTATCATTTTTGTCTTCAACCTTTTTATTGTTTTCTTAATTTTTAATTTGCCAGTCATTAATCGTGATTGAAACGAATCATTATATAAACGATTGAATATCTTAATCCAGGCATGTAAAAAAAAAGATAACCCATATTTTAAAGTTGCTTCCTTTAAACGTGTAGAACTTGTGATTAATTTTTCACGTCAAAAGAGTTATGTGTAACTCACCGTAAACTGCATAACATGCACTATTTAATGTCAAGCTTTATGTAAGGATATGCAACACAATATTGTTACGCTGTTAAAATCAGGACTCAGCGCTACACTATGCACATTTTTAAACCTCCGCAAACTATTAGGCGAAAATCTGTATGTGAGCACATTGTAGACTTCAATACTTCGTGCAAGTACCATAATATAATCGTATTTATTTTACCGTTGACACTCGTCAGCGTGCTAAACAACTTCCATTATTGACAGGTTAATGAGAATGTGGTAACTTTGGTAACAAACAACACAAGCCATTACATAACCAATCGAGAAACATAACCGACCCCACAGTGTTTTCAAACAAATTTTATCTCGAACAATTCCCGCAGAACATAACTGCCGCTAAGTACAAACAACATGCTTTCAGGTGCATGTTACGATCCCACCTTGCCATGCAACATCATTACAACATTTTTATAATACACTCATTGCCATAAAAATAACAGCACCCAAAATAATAATAAACGCGAAAGCTAGTTAGTGTACAGAGCCATCACTGGAAATATTACAAAATATTTAATTGTAGATATGATTGACATTGTAGAACTGCCATCCGGGGGAGTGACAGCGCAAAAACATTGCTAACGCAAACAATCGCATGCCAAAGTTGTGTGTAGTATAATTAGTGTGGGTGTGAAGTGAACGTCAGAGAGTAAGAAACGTACAACGGTGACACATTCTACACTTCTACCAACAAAAGAGTGTGAGAAAGGACGAATCGTTGGACTACCGGAGTAGGTTGGTGGACTTGCGTATTTGCACATTTTCTGGACCGTTGTGATCGAATTATGCATCAATTATCGGGAGAAATGGGCATATGAAGGATCATATACGCCCCAGGAAGACTCTGTAAAACCCAGAGTAGTCACCAGAAGATATGAACTAAACCAAAAGTGTTTCAATCAGCAACCCAGATACATGTAACGGCATCACTAGTGACTCGTGTTTCTACCTGTACTATTGCGAGGCGTCCTGCAGAAGAAGACTTGAATTTCCTATGTATCTTACGCTGACTCTCATTGACACCCCGAAAACAGTGACTTCATTTCCAATTTTACCCATCATCTAGGTTTATTCTGGGCAAGGATGACAACCATGCTCGAGTATGGAGGGGCGCTGGACAGAGCACAATTCCGGACTTCACTGTAGAGCGACACACCGCAAGAACCGGTGGCGTCACGTAGTGGGGAACAATCTCCAATGACTCTTGGTCCTTCTGGGTAACTATCAAGAGGGTACTGAAAACAAAGTGGTATTATGTTTTGCAGATTCTGCGTATCTACGTGATCATGGTGTGGCTACAAAGTGAACTTTTTCCAACAGGATAATGCCCGCCAACATACATCAAGAGTTTTCCATGACTGTCTTCGTGCTGCTGACTTACTTCCTTGGCCAGCCAGATCTCCAGACTTGTCGCCTATAGCAAATACATGGAGCCAGTAGGAAAGACAGCTTCAGTCATTGACGAGTCTGCAACATTTGGGGCGGCAGTTGAAATAACTATGGGACGAAGTTCCACGAAATAGCATAACACGTCTCTATGACTGTATGCGGGACCTTATTGATTGCTGCATTTATTCACGATGTAAAAAAAAGGGGTAGGGGGGTTGTGAATATGTACTAAATTACTTTTCAGCTGTAGCTACAATTTTGCCCGAATAAATTGTCCATTTGTCTTAAGGTAGTAATCAATTATTTGTACCGTTGTTCCCATCGCTTTCCGGGTGCAGCAATTTTTATGAAAATTAGTGTAGTTTTCATTTTTGTCAAACCTTTGTAAATACGTGCGTTCCCTTCAAAGTACGAAATATGTTTAGAAAATTTATGTGGGCTATAACAGATGAATGTATGACAAAACATTAATTATGTGATCACTATATAAACAAATGTTTTATTAGGCGTGTGTTTAAAGTTACGCTTTGAAAACGTCTCGAAATACTTTGGCAATAATATTATTTTTATAAGTCTCTGTCATTGCTAATTGAAATTGAATATCTGACGTAATGCGTATACATGAATATCTGGTTTTCTCTTATAAAAAAATCGGCTCTCAAGGCCTCGCTGTTAAGAGCCACCCAAATCTCTTCACTCACTAATTCTCTTATAAACGCCTGTGAAAATAATTGGCTGTGAATACATTTTGTAATTTAGAAGTTTGGCCGGAATATAGGGATAGGTCAGCCGATCTCACTGAGCACGGACGTGTATGTCGGTGGTTGTGATCATATTCTCGGAGTGTTTGCGAATGCTGCAATGAAACTTGGTTACCGTACAGGAATTGACGGGTTTTCGAATAACGGGCTGTTTGTTGTTTCCTTGGTCTCTGATGAGGAAATATTGAGTTCTCTGTTTCTGCGAAAAATACGCCATACGGGTACAAATGCGAACGAAGTGCCATTTTCAGCAGCGTAATTTATATTTCCGTGACTTCACGTCATGCAAAACAGTTGCCTCCCTGACGTTACGCATCCTGAGAAATGAAAAGATTTCATGTACTTGGGTCATGTATTTTTGTAGTAAAGTATTTTTACTTTAAAACTGTAACACAAAGACATTAACTGATATCACTTTTTTTTTTAATAATCACAAATGTCTGCACGAAGTTAACGTAATTTGTGTAAAAGTATGCCTTTTAATGATACCATTTTCATCTATTTGAATCACATTAGAAAATTATTTCGTACCTGAGGTTTAAAATCACTGCATTGGCAAAGTTTGTTGCGCACCAAACTCAGTGAAATATTTTAAAATGCTGGTCATAAATATTTCATAAAAAAATTTCCTTATTTAGTAATTTTTTGTATTAGACTAAGAATTTGAACGCAATACGTTCATTTATTTTGGGTCACCTTAAAATTCCGTATAGTTCGAAATAGCTTCAATATTACAAAAACATTTTTTACGGGGAGCATTTAGTCGTAAAAGTGCTGGTATAACAAAAAAATGTAGCTTCTTAACATAAAGTGGATTCGGTATTATATAGTAAACCACGAGGTGATGAATATTCTTAAAAAATGGCATAAGTGATCTCGCTTACCTTAATCAAAAACTGGCCCAACATAACGAAAACAGTTATTATTCGATTTACTGAGTTTCATCGGAATAAAACGTCAAAAAAAGTTAAACCATCATCAAAAATAGCATTGCTTTGTTTCAATTCTGTGTGCTACAAGCAAAGGCATCATGCTTAAAGTAAGCTGCTTCACTTTGTTTATGATCATAGGGAAAATCTGTAGGCTAATAATTTATTTCACTTGTTATTTAAAAAACATTTACGTAGAAGACAACAGTGCAACAACTCGGAATCGGCTAACACAAAAAAATACAAATTTAAACATTATACAATTCAAGAAGCAATAAGACTATAAACGTAATATAAGTTATACACAACGTATCTCATATTATACCCGATACTCAAATTTTTTATAAGATTAATGGGTTAAATAATCTACGTATATGTCCTAAAATCTTGTTTAATGTAATACATACAAAACACAATCCAATCTGTTGCATATAAACTTGTCACAATATTATTTCTTCGCTAAAATATTTTTCCATTAGACTCTGAAAAATATGTTGTACTAATATGTTATATATCTGTATAACTCGTTATTACATTTAATTGGTGAACTAACAATTACGTAACCGTAAGTCCATTATTTGCAAGACTTTCAGTGAACTTCTCATTCCTGGTACAGTTATTAAATTTAAAAAATAAGAAGATTTCTTTAATTGCTAGAAGTTCCACATAAAAATGGGAATAATTTTCGTCCAGTGTTGTAGACAAATCGTGGATTTTGAAAAAATTAATTTGAGTGGGCTTTTTTAAATATGTTTACTTGCCTACATTATAGCTTGTCAATAGCTGACTGTAACCGGTATCATTAGTTTTACATCACTTGTCAGGAGAGCAAACATGACTGACTCACAAAACTTACCTAGTAAAAAGGTCGACAGAAATCACGTACGGGGTTCATAGAGTCCACTCACGGTTACTTCGAACTTTTATAAAGCCCTGTTAAAGTTATACTTCCAGAATATTCCTCCGTCTCGTGCAAACAAAGCTTAACCGAATATAGAAAATTACACTAAAGGTACAATGCACCACATTCGTGCGCACTCAGTAGAATACAATTTTGCATAACAACTTTTTCTCACTATACATTACCAACGCTACTATTTTCTCACTGGTTTTATTCATATTAATTATAAATGAAATATTATAACTTATAAGTAGAGACCTGAAAAATTCGCGGATTCATTTCGGGACAAGCTAGAATTCGAAACACATGTGTTTATAAAACTTCAGACATTGGTCCACACAGTGATTGACACCTCCTGGAGAAGGCTGGCCCAGTCGTCGCCTTCTACTGTGACAGCAGACAACCAATGTGCTGTTCATATAGGCGTATTTGTACATAAGACTGGAGAGTCTAGCCTACAGGTCATTGAACTCGCGAATTTTTCTGGTCTCTACTTATAAGACAAAATATAAGTGAAATTTTAGTTTAACCAAAAATAAGGTACCTTTATATAAAAACAAGTTAAGAATACTTCTGATAAATTACAATTTTAGGAAAGATCCAAAAACATAATATAGTTGGGTTGGGGCGGNTTCAAAGGTCAGACTCAAAAGTGTGAAGAAATCGCGAACGGGACATCCCCGAGAAAACCCACCTCCCACCTAGGCGAACTGGGTTCAATGTCCAGCCGGGTCACTCCCGGATTTTCGCAAGTGGGAATCGTGCCGGATGGTGCTGGTGGCCAGCGGGTTTTCTCGGGAATCTCCTGTTTCCCTTGCTCTTGCATCCCGGCGCTGCTCCATTCCCACCTCATTTCACCCTCATCGGCTCTCAAGATCTCGTTGTTAAGAGCCGCCCAAATCTCTCAACTCAACTACTCCGTTTGAAGCGTGTGTTTTTTTTTTGTGTAACGATACATAGGCTACACTATTAGTAATTTACGGAAAAGGTTTTCATACGCTGTGCGAACGCGAAATAGTTTAAACGCTAGACTGGTGGGACAGTTCAGAATGTTTAAGTGCTTAAATTTGTTCTATGTTTGAAAGATATTCAGTGGATTTTTAATATATCAACGAAAATTTTACGAAAATTACAAACAATTTAAAAAATAACAGTTAGCTACTAGTTTTTTTTTTTTAGCACAATTATGAACATTTTAACTTTAAGCATGCTCAAAACAAATTTCAGAAAAGTTATACGAACATAATGTGTGATTTCAGCTAGCGTATTTCTTGAAGCCATATTGCCGACACGAAGATGTTTCTTTGGAGTCTGTAGTTTTTTTTTTTACCTGCAATTAGGTTTTAACTTCTGGAAATTTATAGCTTTGATATTATTTAAAAACTAAAAATAAATTGACGGCAAACCAGATAAATTATTTTCGTGAAATTTCTTTTCTTTATATTGGAACGACATTTACATTTAATCTGAACTGTGACCAATTATCCTGATTATACAAAAACTCTGAAATTTTTATGCATAAATATGTAAAATAAAAATTCCCATAACTACGGCACTTAAATTTTGTAAGTAAATTTTACCTCTTTTGTTTTTTACTTTTATATAATACCATCGAATAATAAAATTCCCTAAGCATTGAGTTTTTGGTACTAGAACGGCCTAAATCGCTGAGAACACGAAACAAATATGTAAAATAGTTTTGTTATTTTGTGCAACTTGCTGGCAGCGGCGTGGACACGCAAACCTCGGCACTGTCGTGAGCCGGGCATGACTGGCACATAACACTCACCTTGTGGCCAGAGCAGTCAAGAAGGAGGGATGGCTGTTCGCAGAGTTCAAGGGATAGGTCGTAAGTTAGTTACAGTTAGCCAACTATCTCGTAACTGGCCACAAGTTAACGCGCAGGCGATTAGTAAACAGAGTTATCCTGAACCATAGGTACTAACTTTGTGAGACGATACGCTAAAGAAAAATGAGGTATAGGCCGTTCAGGTTAATTGAGCACTTTCGAATTCAACCTATGAAAAATTTCACTGCCCCTACTTGCATATATTTCAATGGGCAGACTGACTGGCAAGCGACCAGTAAAGTTGGTAACGACGGAGGGAAAGTAGTTCCATGTCTTATGGCTGAACTACAAATTTTAAGTAAACGTTTGTACATACTGAAATTATCAATTTTGCTTTGTGGATTTTTAATGTATATAAGTACATAAATTAACAAAATTAAAATAAATTTTTTTATTTAACAATTTCACAGTTTTACATGACCAACGCATGGAAAAAGTGATCAGACCCGTGGCAATGATAATTTGACATGGGGTGGAAGAATACACATTGTGCGTACAGGTAAATCTTAATTAGTTGCTGTTCTTTTTTTTTTACTCTATTCGCTCTTGTAATTTTCTAGTGTTGTATACATCTATTTATTCTTTCGTCCATAGGTTACTTGTCTTATTAAAGTATTTTTTTCGTGCTCAGTCCTGTTTTTCCATGACATCTGCATCGCAATTACGAATGTCCAGAAATCTGCATGTAGTCATTCACCCCCATTGCACTATTCACTCACTCAAAGATCACAATTAAGCAGGGCTTTCAAAATCCTATAGAAAACATATTACGTCCCATGACTTAACATGATTATTAAGAGTGAAACACATTCTAGAAAATTGGGGATTAAAAGTAATTATTTGCAAACTGTCAGAAACTACGTGATACGTAACAACACATTTGTGAATAGCGTTAGCCCGATTTGATATATGCTGCCTGCGATCATATTCTGGCTGATAACAAGCAGCTGCTGATAACACCCACGGGTAACACACGCTTGTTGGTTAATAACTTAGCACCCCCTCATTTTCTAATGACAGGCGACGTCATCGCATGCCAAATGTTCAAAAATGGCTGACATAGTTCATTCACGATTACTTACAACTTTTCTGAAGCCCTTCTAAAGTTATACCTCCAGAATATTCCCCCGCTTCATGCAAACAAAGCTTAACCGAGTCTATAAAATTACACGAAAGATACAACGCGCCGCATTAGTGCGCACTCAGTGCAATGCTATTTAACATAAGAACTATTTCTTACTAAGCATTACCAAAGCACCCATTTCCCCCTGTTTTTATATTCATATTAATTATAACTGAAATATTATAGTTCATAGAGAACACAGAGAAGATATAAATAAAGTTCAATTTAACCAATGTTCAAGAAGTATGGAAAGCTTGTGGTACATGACATATTTAGGAAACAACGGAACGCGTCATATATGGGATGAATTTTCAAAGGTTTGATATAAAAAAGTGGAAAGATACTGCGAATAGACTACGTCAAATCAGGCTAACACTGTTCGCGAATTTGTTGTTTTATCTCAAATAGTTCGACATTTTGCAAATAACTTTATTCCCAGTTTTAAAGGGCGTATCTCTCCTTTACTAATCACGTTAGGTCACAGGTAGTAATTTTTTCTACTCCATATTCCATTAACAAATCCTTTCATAAGGTTTATACCTTGGGTTCATGATACTCCTGTATACGGTCAGATCTATACATTATTTGCGCGTTTAAAGCCGCTATTTTGTGCAATGTGTTTTTACGTAGTTGAATGCAAAAACAAATTCTGCAAATTCCATTCGTATTCAGTTCGCGAGAGTGAAAGAATAAACCTTAAAATTCACACGGTCATGCGTATAAAGGTTAAAACAACGGTATCTCTCATTATAGTGGTCTTTGAGACAACTGTGCACAGACTCGTTGCTCAGAAACTGTTAGTAATGTCTTTGATTGAGTTGAAACCTCCACAAAACACGGCCTCATCACTACATAACGTGACGTTTCAGCTATTAGATCCATTCAATTACTATAGACAGATTTTAGTCATACCGGATGTCCCGTGACCCTGAAAGAGGCGAGATATCTGACCACTGCCTATCAAATTATCACAATTTGACCTTAGCAAAAACCCCACTGTTTTCGGGATATCGGCACGTTTTACAGTTGTCTGAAAATTCTTAACTTTAGGCGGTATTTTGAGTGTCATTGCTACAAATGACATTAAGCACATTTTGGTTAGTATTCTGAATTGTTACAATTACCTCCTTTATCAATTCCATAGCAAAGATATGGTATCTGAAAAGGGAAAAGCAGATGTGTTAGGCGAGTGAGTGGGTGAAAATATTTGGGCGTCTCTTAACAGCGAGGTCTTGAGAGCCGATGAGGGTGATTGAGGTGAGTATCGAGCAGTGCCGAAATGAAGGGGCGGGGGGAAACGGGAGATCCCCGAGAAAAAACCCGCCGACCAGCGGCATCATCAGGCACGATTCCCACGTGCGAAAATCCGGGAGCGACCCCACCGGGAATCGAACCCGTTTCGCCTAGGTGGGAGGCGGGGTTTTTTTTTTCCGGGATCTCCCGTTTCTCCCGCCCTTGCATTCCGGCGCGATCCATTTCCATTTCTCTTCATCTGTCCATCCCGCGGAAGGCAATGGTAAACCACCGCGGTATCATCCTGCCTAGTTGCCGACTAACCTTCGGGCTGCTAACCTCCACACACGCCCCCTTCAGTGGTTTAGAAAAATGAACGCGGGAAGTTGAAATCAAGATGGCTGGAGCCGAAATTGAACGCGGGTCCTACCGACTGTGAGCCGAGTGCTTTATCACCGCCACATGCCGCCCGGCGCAACAGTGGTAAAACCGGTAAAGGCCGTTCTTGGTTAACTGAACATTTTTTAAATCCTGCTTAGAATCTACTTTTTTCTTACCATTTCACGTACCTTCGCTTATAACGTGTCCGCGGACCGGATCACTTTACTCATGCGTCTATCGTCTGAAACTGTGAAAATTTAAGGGCCGTATGTACGTTACTTATATAAAAATCCTTACACTTACTGCATGAAACAAACAGAAACGAGATGCAATAAATAAAATGTCCACAAATAAAATATAAAAATTCCGATGCGAGACTAACACACGGCACTATTTTTCTTGTCTTTCTGCCAACTTCAACGACAGAAATGTCACTAAGTGTGCCCGTTAAAACATGCGCAATTATGAGTAGGTACTTTTTAAAGGGGTTAGTTCCAGAAGTGTGCCATAGCCTACAGCGGCTGTGATGTGTGGCACGTGGGGACAGGCAACACAGGAGATCGAGTATGATGGAGGGGAGTGGCGTCACGTGTCGCTACGTAATCGAACATGCAGCCAATCTGCGTGCCGCGACGTCAATCTAAAAGTCCTGTCCTGTAACAGATGGGGGCGTGTATGGTTAATTAGTACGCATTATGCCGGGAGGGGAGACATAGGAGCATCGCTCTGGCCAACGCCAGTGAATACGCCCTGTCAGTTAATTCCATGTTTTTGGTGCTGTTCATTACGTGTCCTTTCATTCCCTTACGTCTTATCAAAGAGGACACGATGCAGTTTTTATACAATTTTCAGCCATTTGTATGTGGTGATAACATCTGATGACAAAATACAGTATATTTTTAATTTATATATTTAATTTAGTTTAATTTATAGATCAACTAGAAATACAATTTGTATGAGGCGATAACATCTGGTGACAAAATACAGCATATGTCTAATTTATATATTTTATTAATTTTAATTTATACATTAAATATAAAGTAAATTGCTTTTATGCTGTTTCATGTTATCACAAGTACAATATGCCTGTGATACATTACATATTTACGAAACAACCAAAACACGTCACACGAGGGGTGATTTTCAGAGGTTTGATTAAAAAAGTGTGAAGAAACCGCGAATAGACTATATATGAGATGAAACAGAACATATTGTATTGAGGTTCGCATGTCCGGAAATGCCTCTTCATATGCAACGTGGACTCAGGGCTAGCGTGAAGACACTTAACCACAAATCGCCGTTCTGGAACCGTCGCCTGACGCCACTGCCTTTCACATCGCACTGAGAGAACAACCAGCAAAATATTCGTATGTATAGGGCCAAAAATATGTTTATTTGCCCGAACATAATATTTTGCTGGGTAAACGTAACTTGAAAAGTAACAAAATTATTTTTGTTATTCTAACAAAATATCTCCTTGAGTTAACAGAAACCTCTGTGTTGAGACAGAATAAATTAAACTGTCTACACAATATTATGTTGAACCAACAGTATATATTTGTATGGCCATTCATTCGAAAAAAACAGCTTGAGGGTTCATTTGTATTTTTTGTGACAATTAGGATAGTATATGCTATTCAAGGTAAAGTAAGCTATTTTGAAAGCCCTCTCATTTGGAATAATAGTCATTAAATGTATTTTATTTTAGCCCTAAACGTTAATTCCCGAGTGGTGTAGAAAATACACACTGTGTTTATTACTTACATGACAATATTCATTTTAAAAAGGTGGTTAAAGAATACAAAATGGCAGGAAGGAAAAAGTAATTAGAGCCTCAAAAGTGTTCACTTTACCGTGGACAGCCTATAAGTGTTTTTTAGTATATTTATTGATGCTTAATAATGGTATAATGGTCCTAATGAAACAAATTTATTATGAAACTAAAACGTAGTGCTGTAAAACATGAAATATTAATCAACATGTATTCGAAGTGTATATGTTTAAAAACATTCCTGCGACTTTGGAAGTAGCGCAGCGCACGTGCGCAGACGATCTAAGTTCGACTCTCGGTTGGGTTTCATTTTTTTTTATTAAGCGAAGCTTTTTAACTTACGTAGAGCCAAATAAATGTTTAGTTGCACCAACCAAATCTCTGTGTGTGGCAAACAAATAAGAACAACAAAATAATTTGGTTTCAACAACAAAATATTTTATCTACCCCTAGAGACCTGAAAAATTCGCGAGCTCAATGACCTGCAGTCTTATGTGCAAATATGCTGATATCAACTGCGCATTGGTTGTCTGCTGTCACAGTAGAAGGCGACAATTAGACACCGTTCTCCAGGAGGTGTCAAACACCGCGTGGACCAATGGCTAAAGTTATATAAACGCACGTGTTTTAAATCCTAGCTAGTCCCAAAATGAATCCGCGAATTTTTCAGGTCTCTATCTACCTCTATACAAGTAATTAATTTGGTTGTGCCAAACGAATTTTGTTTCATTCAACAAATATTTTTCTCGGTGTGATGTCCACCACACTTCGCGATCATGCCCACCTTCCCCGATATTACGGCTTCCTACTGGCTCCCCCGTGTAGCCTCCTAGGCGGTGTCACTGACGTCAGAGTCTGCCAAATCGCACAACTCCACCGCGCCAGCCAGATGCAATTATTCCAGGGGCCACGGTGGTGTGGCGGCTAGAGCTCCCGTCTCTCACCAAGGCAAACAGGGTTCGATTTCCGGCGGGGTTGCTCGNGCGGCTAGAGCTCCCGTCTCTCACCAAGGCAAACAGGGTTCGATTTCCGGCGGGGTTGCTCGCGGGTTTCAGCGCGTGGGAATCGCGACGGATGATGCCTGTGGTCGACGGGGTTTTCTTGGGGATCTTCCGTTTCCCCCGCTCTTTCATTCCGACGCTGCTCCATGCTCACCTCGCTTCATCCTCATCGGATCTTCAGGCCCCGATGTTAAGAGCCGTCTGAAAACCTCTCTACTCCATTTCGTATTTTGGACCCACACTTTCCTATCTTAGACTTAAGGATGTTGGTCAAGAAAAAAACAATTATTTTATATTTGTATGAAATACTGTTGAAGAGATGTACACAACATATTTTTTGCAAAAGGCATGTCAGAATAACAATTTAAGAGTCTTTGAAAAGTACAAATGATAAAAAAACTAACTCACTTCCCGAAAGGAGTAATTTCACGTAGAAATAAGATACAATGAGCTATTCCTATAAGTATTTGAAATCGATTAAATGTTTTCGCAATTTTTGAAAAATTGCTTAAAATGAGGAAATTCTTGCATTTTTTTGTAGCAGTCTATGGGTTTTTATAAAATACATTTTTTAAGCATACCCAAAAATTAATTACGACATGATCTTTCAGGGACCCTTGTCAAGTTTTCTATAAATATTTTCGTTTATTATATTTGTTCTTCCAAAAACACTAAAATTGTGATTTTGATTTACCATTATGTTAATAATGTGCGGTCTAATTTTTTTATTCGAGAAAATAGTACTTATAAGTAATGCCTTCAAGTAGAGCACTATTTCATGTAAGTATAAACTAATGAAATGTTTCGTGGCCAGCGTCCTTGAGATGTAATGTAACAGATGTCGCCGAGGTTCGTCAAGACGAAATTTTGCTGTCTCATGACTTGTTACGCGTTAGGGATATTTTATTTGCTAGCGTATTTGGCNGGTTCGTCAAGACGAAATTTTGCTGTCTCATGACTTGTTACGCGTTAGGGATATTTTATTTGCTAGCGTATTTGGCGGTTAGAGGGCGTGCCTAGCTAGGAACGTTTCTGTTTGCTGTAATTTTTCTCGCATAGCTCGTTTGATCCTCGTTTTATTGTCAATTGCAATATTCAGTGATCTTTTCTAAGGTATTTGAGCTGCTGGCGAGTGTCATGAAGTTGTTGATTAAAAAATATGTTTTAATAATAGAGTATTGGGTAAGCTGTGTACATTTAGATTCTGCTACGTATTTCCCAATTACTGGTACTCGTGGTTAAGGTATGTATTCGGATTTTACTTCAAATATGATTTTGCTTTGACCAAAAGCCCTTTAATATTTTTACCAGTGCTCTCCGACTGTTAACCGTTAGCAAACAACTGTTTCTGAAACATGGAGACACACTTCGGCAGTGTATTCCTGACGAAAATATAAGACCAAAATGTAAGTACCAAATAAAGTAATTAAAAAATAATAATTAAAAGAAAAGACCAACAAACCACTTTCTCGTTAATTATTTTCTCGTCAAACATTATATTTCTCGTCAAACATTATAAAAAATATATCAAATATACCAATTAATATAAATAAATAAATTAGAGTCAGAATACCGTGGCCATTAAATAAATCATTGGGCAGGTCAAATCTCATATTCTAAAACAAGAACAGATGTTTTTGATAAACCAGCGAATAAATAATTTGCGTAATTCCTTAATAAAACTTAACAAATAAAAAATTATATAAAATATACGATATACTAATTAAATCATTATTTAATATAATAAAAAATTTATTTAATAACTCCAATAAATAATTAAATAAAAAAATCAAATATTAAAAATTAAAAATTATAAAATACTAATAAATAATGGTCTTTATAAAGCCTATATAACATAAATAAATAAAATAATTTTAATGAAATTAAAGAGCTAATCCCCCATAATCTTACCACCAATAAATAAACTAATACAAAATTTTATAAAAAAAAAATACTGAATTAAATTTAATTAAGGGAACTGTGCGCCCCTGAAAAATCCTCATTTAAATTGCCTTATTCTATATTGTCGTCTGCCTACCCGGTGTGAAAAACACGATCTGTTTTTAATGTCCAACATGAATTATCTCACAAACGGTTCACCTGAGAGTGTTCCGACAAGATAAATTTGTTTTGTTAATTTGACGTGCTGATTCACATGTTGTCTTTAAAAATTGCTTAGAACGTAGTGTTACAAAGTTTGATGCAAACATAGGGCACCAACCGTATTTTTAGAGGTGTATGATCTCCGTTATACAAAACACCATTCACCGATTTGTTGCTTAATCACGAGTGGTTTATGATATTTTTTTAACAAAACTCATTTTAAAACTCAAATTTTGGGGGCACATAGCTACCTTAAAAATCTCTTTAGGGGATAAGTTGTACATATATTTTCGTCTTATATTTTCATAAGGAATCCCCTGCCGAGGTTTGTCCCCATGTTTTATAAACACGTGGTACAATTGAACTTTTATAAACCATCCCAATAATATTTTCCCTGAATATATAAGTAGTGTGTATATGGAACTACGGGGACAATGTTCTTCAAATGGGGAAGTGATGCTTGTGAGGCTCGCTTGCTGATGCTCGCTTCTTCGGCTCAAATCGTAATTGCTGGGTTACTCGTCTATCACGAAACACGCATATCAGAAAGCTTACATATTACTTCCCCCCCCCCACCCGGCTACTTCTATGTGTGATATAAAAGCAGTAGATGTAAATTGTATTAAGATCGTAAAGCAAAGCATTAGCATTCCTCCCGTATTACCGAGTCCAGCCTCAACAAGCGAGCCTCACTTCCCTATTTAAAATACATTGCGCCCGTAACCCCATTTATACACTACTTATACAAAGAGTTAATATTTAACGGCAACCATATGTTGTAAAGCGGAACCGAAATTTCCAATGTTAGTGCTTGCGAAGTTAATGTTTTATAATTAAATTAAATTAAATAAGTTTATAAAAAATATTATAATGTAATATTACAAAGGCGGGTTGGAAGTTCACTTTCGGACGGAGGTCCAGGGCCGACGACGGCGTTGAAGGGCGCCGCGTGCCTTGCAGGTACGGCGGCGACGAACAGCTTGGCGTGGGAAAATCACCACGCTGGCAGGCTGCCCGGATCGATTGCAGCTGAACCGCCGCCGGGGGAAGGGGATGGGAGGGAGGCTATTATTTCCGGTGGAATGCGGGACGAGGTTGACGCCATTCGACACAGCCGGCTTCCGCGAGAATGCGAGAGCGTCGTCGTAGCGGTAGGGCAAGAACCTGACCGTGGTCGCAGCTTACGCTTTACTACTCGACCAAGCAAAGTGTGCAGCCGGGGAGGAGCTGGACTTGAGCCTTGCGGAGTTAGGGAGAAGAACGACAGTGGAGTGTAATGGGGAGATCTGGACGGCTCTTAACGTCGAGTCGCGACAGCCGGTGAGGGTGAGAGGAGGTGAGTATGGAGCAGCGCCGGAATGCAAGAGCGGGGGGAACGGGACATCCCCGAGAAAACCCGCCGACCAGCGGCATCGTCCGGCACGAAAGAACAACTGTGATTACGGGAATTTGAATACCGTCAGCAGTCTGCGCGAGCGCTCGTACACCTTCCAAACGAATGTAAGCAGCTTATACAGAAACTAAGGGCCCTTTCACACGAGCCTTTTTTTTATGGTCGACCGGGCCACAAAATGTGACTCACTTGTGGCTGATCTGCATTTAACATAGATTGCATTGGAAGTGGCCGTACTCTTTTCAGACGGGCGTGTTACCAACCACACGCCAACTACATGCCGCCGACTGAAGTCTATCCCGTCCACCGACCGCAGCCTTGATACAGCCACGTTCCTTTACGCAAGAGCCAGTACTTGGCGACATCTGTCTCCCCAACCCCTATCCCTCGTGCGTCACAGCATACAGGCTGCACTGAGTGCACCCAGTCCATATATGTATGTAATTAGTGCGTCGTAGACCACATACAGACAGTATCGTGTCGTGCGAAATGATGCCACGCAAAAACTATGTTTTGTTTGTAATTTTACTCGTACTATATGACAACTATAGCCACTGTTTACCCATCTACAAGTGTAAAACCAAATTAACCCGTGTATTTGGTAAAACTGGGGGGAAAAAGCACATTTTTGTATTCGAGCGTGCGCGTGAACAATACGAAGCATCTTTGTGTAGCCATTTGCGGCAATTTACAGACCAAAAGATGCTTGTGCCGGAAACTTTCTACTATAACTAGAATTAATAACAATTATATTCCGACCATAAGGATTCACATGTTGTGAGCGATTCTGTACGTAGCGATTTTCTTCTGATGGTAAAATTGGCTTAAGGAAGTAGTTTTTTTCGTGCACTGACTCAAGGAAAGAGGACTTTGGCATCCCGAAGTATTGGAAGATATTATCCGGAAATTACACAGTTGGTGGTATTAAGAGTAAAACTGTCCAAATTGACGGCGCGTTTCAATAATGGGATTCACGCAGAACCTCCGATATTGCTTTTTCCTCTTGCACCTTTGTGGCAGAACGCAAAGCAATGCTTCTTTTTCAAACTCCATTCTTATACTGAAGAGAACCTCTTTCCACATCGTCCGCATGGGCCACTTTTGTAGCCAGGGTGTACTTCTTCCGAAGCTGGAGTCGACTGCATTAAGTGACCGGGTTCGACCACTTTTTGCAGTCCAACTCGACCACAAAAATACATGATCGTGTGTGAGGGCCTTTATGGCCCATGTTTCCTTTCGCCCCGGAAAATTTATCTCTACTTTTAAAAATCTTAGAATGTGAAACATCTCCCTTAAATGTATATACATTCTACACAGTGCGCCGAATCACACAACTATCAGAATCATTTTCAGAGTCCTTTTTACAACTTTGTTTCCTTTTTTTTAGGCGTGCACCGTTTATCGCAATTTGCGTCATTTTGATTTATTCCTTTTCGTATATTGCATATGGTTCGTCCCGATTTTGCCGTCGTGGCTGTCGCGCGTTTAGTAGCATGATATTGGGTGAACAAGCTTACTTCCTGATAACATTTGATTAAATACTGGAAATATTACAGCCACTCTCGACCGAACCCAGCTTTTTCAAACTGTTAACATGCCATGGCCTGTTGGTGTACGCGCAGTAATTCGAAACACAAGCACTATAGTTATGCCGGCATAATAACTGACTTCGCCCCGCCCACACATAGTGGAAAAGACAGAGCGATACGCCGAACAACCAATCACGGCACGCGCTGAGCAGCTATCGCGAAGCCCTCCCTCCCACTCTTCAACGCCTCCTCCGTCCAATCGTAACCCTTCCCCATACGAAGTGGACTGACATAGGCCAATCGTGCAGGTCCGAAGTTACAGCGGCGAGACGATGGGAATAAACCTCAGCCTACACGGAGGCATCAACACGGCAACGTGAATTAGTCAACACTGTGCCTCAACTTATGGTCACTGCAACACTCGACACCCGCAGCCGAGCGATTTATCTCATAAAGAAGAGGGGAGGGTGGAGTAAGAAAAGAGGTAAGGGGGAGAATGGTGTGACCTTGTGTAGTCTACATATAGTATTTTCCTCATGCACACGTGGCTTGGCCGAGTAGTACCTTCACACATCCCCCTCTCCTATCACTTAAGGTCTTTGCAACTTTCTGTTATCATTTAATATTATAATCCATTCACGGTTACTTCCAACATTTCTGAAGTCCTGCTTTAGTTATGCATTCAGGATATTCCTCCGCCTCGTGCAAACAAAGCTTAACCAGGACTAGAGTGAGTCAGTGAAGATATTTGGGCGGCTCTTAACATCGGAGTCTTGAGAGCCGATGAGGGCGAAGTGAGGTGAGTGTGGAGCAGCGCCGGAATGAAAGGGCCGGGGATTGAGCCTGGTTCGCATAGTCTAGAAAATTACATCAAAGGGACAACGCACCGCATTCGTGTGTATTTATATTAATGACATTTTCCATAATAGCCATTTCCTACTAGGCATTACCAACGCACATGTGTCCACCGTGTTTTTATTCCATAATAATCGTAAAAGCAGTATTATAATTCATAGATAAAATGTCATTAAAAGTTAAAACTAAAATAAAAATACTTTGATGACAACAGAATAAGCAAACGCTCGTGATACATTAAATATGTAGGGAACAACCAAACACGTCATACACGGGGTGACTTTTCAAAAATTTGATTAAAAAAGTGTGAGGAAACCGCGAATAGACTATAAAATTCAAACCCTTCCATTACATACAGAGCTACTTTACAGAATTATTGAAACATGCATGGTCTAATTTCAAACTGTATTTCCTCATACGAGACCGATAAAGAATAAATATATCAGCAACTCTTTATTGCTGTTACAGATGCGATATGAACACGGGGAAAATATCGCAGACACAAAAATATGTGTTAAAATATGCCCTGTGCTCTGACAGTCCTTGTTTTCAAATATTTTTCTGGAAAGTAAGCTAGGATGAAACAAAAATGAATACAGGTGGTTCACGATAAAGTGAGCACTCTTGAAATCAACCAATGGAAAAAATCACTGTCCATAACTGCATATATGAACGTGAACAATGACCGCAACTCTCACAGTTAAGTTGGCAGCAAACTACGAGAAGTAGTACCATGTTTTAACGTCTTACTATTGGTAAACTTTAACTTTTTTTGTCACCTGCAATTCAGTTTATTTCTTGTTGTATGCAAATAAGAATAAAATTCGGAGTGATTGTAACACATTTATGTTCCTAACTCTTTCGCATTATCACCTGGCTGACGCAACTTTCAAGTTAGCTGGTTCATTGTTTTTTCTTTTTTCCGGGTCTTGCTCGTTTTTCAACAAAACAGCAGTTCCCCACCAACACTATTATACATATTCTGAGTGAAGTGGCATTGTTTTTTATTGCTTTCTGCTGTATCACCATGTAGTTTCTTATCCCAGAAATTCTTGAAATTTCACTTAATATGCCCGCCTGGAAAATGTGCTACTTCATGCAAGTTAAGTAGGTGTAAATTGTAAACCTCGAATAAACTTGAACAAACTTCGGAAGTCTGTTTTGTTATATTTTCGACCTGTGTTGCAT
The DNA here is from genome assembly GCA_002778355.1 of Clitarchus hookeri. Lineage (NCBI taxonomy): Eukaryota > Metazoa > Arthropoda > Insecta > Phasmatodea > Phasmatidae > Clitarchus > Clitarchus hookeri. Next base: position 126,459 of record NQII01002205.1, on the reverse strand, counting down.
TTGTGAAAGCTTAAATAAATATTTGTGTTAGTATTCATGCGATTCCCAGTTTACCAGTTAATACCTCCACTGTACGTGAAACATGCCTAAAGAGTTAGGAATACCTTTAAGTGCCCATTTGCTTGTCCGTAGATTTCTATATTGATATGTATATTGATATTACATATTGTTTTGGGAGGTATCTATGCATTGTAATTATATTCTTAAATGTTATTAAAAACATAACTCTCAGGCCATTTAGCGATTGTTTAAGGCACGTCTTCTTTATGAAGGAGTAAATACACCGTAACTACAAGCGTGCCTTTATCGCATAACACTTACGTATAACGGTCGAGCGGGTTAGCTTTTCACACTCTTTAAAGGTGAACGTTCGAAACGTCTTGGCGTAGTTTTTATAACGAAAAAAAAAATATGTTTTTTAACTATTCTGCTATTCTGTTGACAACCTAAACTAAACACATATTCGTATGACCTCGGAAGTGTTGACCAAAGTTAAAGGCATTAATTTATATATAAATAAAAAAAGAATCGTGAACATCAGTCAATATTCACAAACCAATATTATATTATTTACTGAAATTAACGTATACGTGTTTATTGTACTGATAACTATATTTATTACTTTTCGTTGTTTATTTAATGAGAAGGCCTATCCAGTGGATATATGACCCAGCTGATCTGAACACCAGCTGAAAGTTACCTGAAAATGATTATTTTGATAGGTACTCGGAAAAGTACGCAGCCAACTGTCTGAAAGTAAAAACTTAACACGGCTTTCCAAAGTGCCCACCTTAATGTTAACAGTCTTTACAAGATGGGAGGGATACTAACCCCATAGGACTGCTCTGGTATCTGAAACATTTATCTGTATTTTGATGACATTTTACAGCATCCCTCTATTTACAATGATTTTACAAAGAAATGAGTGAGGTAGGTGGTAAACAAATAGTATGAACTTAAGGAAAGAGAGGTTGTCGTGATGTAGGGAATTACAAAAAAAAATGTGAACGATTAAATGCAGAAGTACAACGCAATATTCGTTATGCAAACGGTACGTTGAATCTTAATACGCAATTCAGTAAACATTAAATGTAGTCGACGACACAATCGATACTTGAATCCAGAGCATTGACTTCGGAAGCTGACACACAACTAACCGACCTACGAGTATCATGTAAAAAACTGCTGACATATTTGGTACTTAACTCCCTACACATGCATATTCCGTTTTATATATTTCCGTTTTATTTTTGCTTTAAATTACATCGACGATATTTTTTATACCAACATTACGATCTACCAGTCATACCGAAAAGCACTACTTATTTCCTTATTGTCGCATTTTCTAACAAAGCCTCCCACACATCTCGATCATAGAACAGCCAACCAAATGAAAGCCGGTAATGTAACCATTTAATAATTTCGTTGTAGCAACAAGTTGGGGTATTAACGTCAATTTTTTTTCCACCAAACAAACTATTTGCTCAAATTTAAACAAGCTATCTATTTGAATCTACCTCGGTCTGTATTAAACTTAAGACAACCAAGGAAGGAGTTGATCAAGTACTCGTGAAACGGTTGCGTGTACTGAATACATGCTGATGGATGTCGAAACACCCAAATAAATGTTTTTCCCCACTTATTATTTTTATAAATACATTACTTGGTTCAAGGGAACTTATGAGGATATTTGGAGCAAGAGCAATTTGGTTTTGTGAACAACATATTATTCAATGTAAACAAATACAATCCAAGTTAATCTATGTAAGACCAGATACTAAATATGTTTATCAGTGAAGGTGACTAGATTTTTAGAGCAGTGTGAAATATTTAAAAATATGTTCATTTGTATTTCTTGATTTTTCGAGGTCAACCACGTAATTAAGGTTACAGCTAAGGTAACCTATATCGATTATAGCAAAAAAAAAAAAAAAAAAAAAAAAAGCTCGGCCGGAAACACTTCTAGCGATTTCTGCGACCAAATACACCCACCTTTCCTTACGTGATATAAGTTGTTTTAACGCTTTAACGCTTGCCGCAATGTTGGGAGAGTACATATAAAAATACGTTACTAAACTTAGCAAGTCAAATTTATAGTAATTTTCACAATATAAGCCTAGGAACTTGGCTAGATGTCTTGTCTATTTGATGTGCCTCGTGCAGTATAACTTGTTCATTTTGAAATAAAACTTTCTTTTTCACATTCTTCGTTGTCAGTGACAATATGATATAAATGTATATTGGGGTTGGTTTAAAGTCTGACATGCACACTGCAGGGGAAAATATGTACATCTCGTTGCGAGATAGTAATTTAAAGGTGTTCCAAAATAGTAACTTTGAGAAAAAAATATGGGTGTAGGAACCATTTGACTGCTAAAATAGGTGCAACCATCTCTCATGGCTTGCAGGTACCATATAAATATTGTTAACATAGATAGTATTACCAACATAACTGTTTATTGTATTCCTGTATGTGATTGTATTTGCTACTCTACATATTATTGTTACATCAGAGTACTGCGTTCGTACTACAAAAAAAGATAGTACCTTCAACAGAACAACTTCAACATTAGTTGGATTGTTCCCACAACAGTTATAACTGTAATAACGTAACATAATGTTCTTTTTCTAGTATTGAACAGTTCTGTAATTGGGTTTGAGGGCAAATGCAACAGAATATTCTGTTAGGTTTATTACAATCCCAGTTGTTGTGGGAACAGTGCAAATATTGTTGAAGTTTTTCTGTCGGAGGTACTATCTGTTTTGTAGTGGGCACGCAGTACTCTCCTGTATCAACAATATGTACAGCAGCAAATACAATCACAGACAAGAATACAACGAACAGTTATGTTGCTATTCCTGTATATGTTAAGAATTATAAGATTGCACCAGCAACTCATCAAATGACTGTCCCTATTTTAACAGTCTAGAAAACTCCAATGACTGTTGGTCCTAACTTGTGAAACGTACAAATGTAAATTTTTTCTGTTCTCGGAAATTGTACTTTACTTCTTTGATAAGTCAAATATTTTAGAGGTTTCAGTTTGTACATTTTAGATCGTGTTCTTCGAAATGGGATACGAAGGAAGTCGAACTAAGGTACTGACATTGAGCAATGTTATGGATTAAAGAACTGCGCAGATTTGAAGGGTAAATGCATTGTCAGTTGAATACATTCAGTACTCATAACTGTACATCAATCACCTAGTTGCCATCAGGTGGATAACCATACTTCGTCTGTCGGTGTGCTTGCATCACGCATGTGCATTTTGCAGTTTCCGCCGTCTTAAATTTAGCATCGGTGTCTAGTATTACAAATATTTGACTGAGAAGTGAAGGTGTACTGTTTTTTTTTCTCTTTTTCCTGTCGTTGGATCTTACTGTGTTCTCTTCTGCTTAGTTCTTATCTGATATGGAACGATTATAAAAAGTTTTATGCATGATTTCCATATGGTCTATTTAAAAATTGTTGAAGTATTATTTTATTTTAACTGAAAATAACGTATTTTTTCAATTTTGTTTTGCATTTTAACTATTTTTCTTTATACATCATTCAATACCATAAGTAATATACTACTGCCATCCGTTTACTCATTAGCGTTTAAATGCTCTGTTTTTTTTTTACATGTAATTGCCCACTAAAGCCCGCACAATAGGATTTTACTTTATTATCCTTTAGGGGGTTAGAATAAACTTGCATTTGTNTGAAAATAACGTATTTTTTCAATTTTGTTTTGCATTTTAACTATTTTTCTTTATACATCATTCAATACCATAAGTAATATACTACTGCCATCCGTTTACTCATTAGCGTTTAAATGCTCTGTTTTTTTTTTACATATAATTGCCCACTAAAGCCCGCACAATAGGATTTTACTTTATTATCCTTTAGGGGGTTAGAATAAACTTGCATTTGTTATTTGTAAATAACATATTTTATTACGAAGCTAACGAAGTTCATAATTGTTTTTGTCTCCAGGTACCGCGCGCTCGTGCGTCAGTTTGTGATGCACTTCCAACACAAAGCATGGCTGACTTCAGTAATGGTGAGTGAGAAGCAATACTTGTTTTTATAATGTTCCCATAAATCCTCAGACATATGTTCAAACCATCAGATATTGTTAATGAAATTGTCGCTACACCCGAGTTTTCACACAAAATTTTGACAATTTCCATAATTTTGTCTTTCGTTTTAGGGTTTCCAGTTGTTTGGAAAGGAATATAAGTATGTGCATGTGTTGGTGACATTGCTTTTTCGGCTAATCCTAAATCAACAAAGTTTTTATACATGCCCAACAGATTTACTTTTCACAAACCAAACTTCCATGCTAATACAAGTTCTAAACAGGGCCAAATTGTACATAGATTTAATTTTGAAAATACTTGTAGGATTTGAATTCTTTTGCATGAAAATAGGTTTTCTGCTCTGCCTTTTAGGACTGTGAGAATCGAATTATTTGAATGTCAAGAGTGTGTTTGAAAGGAAAGTACAGTTCCTCAAAGGATGCACTGCGTGTGCAGCCTAGCGGAGCCTGAAGCCACGCTAAAAATATTAGTCTCCGCGTTATTAGTTGCGCGTTTGCCGACGCGCGCCCGATATTTTTTGAACAGTTGGACCGTCATTAATATCAGCTGCCGCCTGCTGGACCGTGCTGGCGACCCAAGCGCGGGCATCTAGAGATACCAACCGCCAGCAATTATGGCGCTTACAGTATTAATTTTCTCCTGTGGCATTTGTGACCTTTGCTTGAAAATATTTTATAACTGGCTCACGCAATAAACGCAGTAAAATAATCTTCAGATACCTCCATTGTGCTAATCGTGCTTTCTTCGCAAGCTGTGATGAGGTTAATCTCTTTCCGTTGCATCATCAAGTATTTAATAACTTACAACATTTTAAAAATCAAGTTTCGAGCAGTATATGAAGTGAGCTTGCTTTCTATGAATTTCGTTTTTACTTTATTCACATTCGGATACCTTTTGGCTCGGGGTACCTTCAAATTCAAGGTATCGTTGGAAACCACAACTTTTGTCAGTATTACATGTTATGTACATAAGATAATTGTCACCATAGTATTTTATGGCACTGCCGATATTCGTAAATTTCTAAAAATATACAAAGCTCTTTTTTTATCTGCCGTTATAAATTCCCTCTCAAACTATACAAAATTGATTTACACGCATAGTGGCGTAGGCTTTCATATTTTTCCAGATATCAAGCCTTCAAACACATAGACTAAAGATGAGGTAGACAGCTTATTCGTCTTCTGCCAATGTACCCAACATTAACCAACCTCAATGGAACACAACTGTCAAAGTCACATGGTCAACAGCGATGCACGTGTTTGTTTATATCTTAATTTTTAAGTGGCAAGCATTATTATATCAATAAAATACTTTTATAAGTTTGAATTTAATCAAAAAGCATTATAGATTGGTGAAAGGAAGTATAAAAACATCTCAAAGCACTTGTTTACTAAACAGTGTTCTAACCTCAAATCCAATAAAAGCCGTTTTTGCTAGTCGTGTAGGCAGAAGAGCAGTTCATTTTTGGGGCATGGAGATTGGTTGTGCGCAGCCAGAGAGATCGGTCTATACCCCATCTTTAGTCTATGTTCAAATATTGAGCTATTTTGAAGATCACCGTTAACTCAAATCGCTGAGTAATTCTAAGTTTTTCTGTTACAATAACAAAGCGCAAGGGCGAACATTATAGGTAGCAAGAGTGCACTTTGAAAAACCGTGCTTCTCTCATGGCCAGCTCTATGTCGCATGTTCGCGTGCGCCCAATGCCCAAAATCTCCACATCTTAGCGCATCCACAAAATGTGCTCCTCATTTCTTGTTTTGGAATAGTCGTGGCTGAACATATCGTCGGCAGCGGATTCGGTTTGTTCCCACTGCGTCTCTTCGCTCACTGTTCTAATTTTTAATTGAATCGTTTTCGATAAGTACTGTCTAGCTTCGTGAACATTAATCACAGACAAGCTTATTGTTCATCCAAATAAGTTCTAAATATTCCATCATTCTATGAGCAGTTTCTCAAACTGAACCAGCCGACCTCCCGTGGTGCAGTCGGTTGGTGCGCCGCCTGTCTGCGGTGCGGGAGGTTCTGGGTTCGAATCTCAGGCGAGGCATGGGTGTTAGTTTAAGTAAGGTCGTAAGTTAGTTCGTAAGCCGTCCCCTGATAAGCCTTTAGGTATAACACCGGGGACGTTAAAAAGCACTTGCTAATACAATACAATTCCAATCAAACCGAACCGGCTTTGTATTGTTCTTCACGATCTTTGCAATTACAAGCTTTAGTCTGAGAAATCATCATCACTTTTCAGAGCTTAGAACTACACGCGAGCCATCTGAATGACCAGGGACTGTTCTTTTTTCACACTATTGCAATCGTAAGTTGCGTGTTGTGTAGCAGTAAACCGTTGAAAAGGGCGCCGCAGCAGACATGCAAATAATAAGCACGACGTGTTCAATGCGAATATATAATTTCGCAGTTACAAAGTATTCCAAGATATCTCAGTCATTGTATTAACGGCAAAAGAGAGACTTTTGGCGTATGCAATTTTGTTTAGCTGGCAAGAAACTGGATATCTTTTGGAGTCACTTCCGTTTACCACTTAAATTCATCTGTGTCTCAGAAATGACGTCATGTAAGCTATATATCATGACAAAAATATTAAAATATAGAAAAAACTGTAGAGAAAGCAAAACAAAGAAGACAATGAAATGAAATAGTCTCATATTTAAGGTAAAAATGGGTCAGAGGGAAAGATGAGCAAACTAACTCGCCTCAAGAATTAAGTAGCAGAGGTGGCAACACATAATGTTTGTTACTCAGAGGGCATCGTGTGCGTCTTTGTTATAAACAGTTTTGCAGAAAAGAGCTCCTTAATTCTTAAAATAATTCTACAAGCTCAGATTTTGTTACGGGATCGCGGTAGCTGAGCGGTTAGCATGCTCGCCTCCCACCAATGCAAACCTGGTTCAATTCAAACTGGATCAGCGGATTTTCTCGGGGATCTCCAGTCTCCCTCACCCTTTCATCCCGGCGCTGCTCCATACTCATCTCAATCACCCTCATCGGCTCTCAAGACCTCGTTGTTAACAGCCGCCCAAATCTCTTCACTCACTCACTCAGATTTTGTTGCCACATTATAATTAACATATTGTAGCTCTAAATTCCGCGAGAGTAAAAAAAAATCTCTTGCGTACATTTTTCGAGAGTTTTTTTAAATTGTAGATGTAACGTGTTCATGGCTTTTAGCTTGCAGTTACTTTTTCAAATGTCGTGGCTGTGTCATCTTCTGTCGCTAACGCGAACAATTATAGTAGCAACTGTGTTGAGGCAAAGGGCAGCCCTCGTAAGAAGCAAAAGGTCACGTGTCACGCATTCATGAAAGCATTATACACCGAACTCATCAGTAACCTACAAAATACAATTAGGCATTGGTATATATACAGTTATTCAACATACTACAATAATGTTAATATTTCTCAGTAAAAGGAAGTCATAAATATTTTTTGTGCAACATTTGCGTGGCAAGTAGGTATAATTCTTCATAGTCACTCATCTCACTGCTCGTTTCCTCTAATACTTAAAATAAAAGCCATTTAAACAATTTCACATTACTGTATTCATCCCCACTCACAGAACATAAGCTATTTTGCGTATAATTTATTGGCACCAAAAATAACTAGTAGCTTGCATTCTACCCTTCAGAAAAATTAAGAAACAATTTTTGAGGTATGTATACTCTTCAGGTTATGTATCTATGTATATACAGCATGTTCCGAAATTAAACACCCAAACTTTGGGAGTTGAATCCTCAGGTAAATAAAGTCGAAAATATACACGACACCGCATACCCAAACGGAATATTAAAGGAGATATGAGCCTGTGAATATTGGGTTTTGGAAACGTATTTCGCCCAACGGACCTGAACTTTAGGTTTGTTACTCATTTTCTTTCTCAGTCCTCCATAAAATGTTTGGTCATTTCGCCACAAGAATAATTTATTTTGTAACAAGTTCCAACCCCCTGAACTCCTCGCTAAAATCGAATTAATCGAATTCCTGGGTTCGTGGTGTATGATTTGGGTCATCATTGATACTGGGAAGAAATGTCTTCCTCTGACATCAAATTTTAAGGGATGATCGTTTCTGTTTGAAGTGTGATTATGCGTGGACGCCGTGGAACGCTAGGGAGATGGCACTGGCGAGAACTGGCGGCCAAAGGGGACGGTATTCATTTCCGCCCCAGCGCAGATTTCACAGACGCTTGCTGTCGATTGTCGTGGTGAATTCCCGAGCTACGATTAAAATCGCAGGTTGCACAAAGCACGCGAGTCTTCGAGTGGGCGATTAAGGGTTGGCTTCACTTCTTTTGCAGAAATTCTTCGCCTTCGCGTTATAATTTCGGATTCATAGTAATAACTGGCAATGTGCGATTGCTTAGTATTTTTGTGCTGAATTTTAATCGTGTTTTATCTGCTAGTCGTATAAAGTCGAGAACATATTTATATTTTATCGATAAGTTCTTGTCTTTTCGGAAGCAGAATATAACACAGTGGAAATTAGATACGAAAGTATTAAACAACTAGTAAATTGTAAAATTACTATTGTAGCGTTGCTGTGTTTTACTAGTAAAAGTAAAAAAACCATAAGGTTCTTGCATCATATTTGGCACAGAAATTGTACAATACATTTCTACCTATAAAAATATTGTGATGAAGATAGATTTGCTAAATTTAATTTGACATTGTTTTAACATCCGGCCAGGGTAGACTGTAGTTACGTAATTAAACAAGTAAATTAAATATGGATTTTCAAGTTAATTAAAAAAAATCCTTGAAGACTATTTAGCTCACAGGAGACCTTGTGGTTTAAGTCCAGCAGGTTATTTACTCTAGTCTGAAAACTTATCTGCGAAATCTTCCTCGGCTGACTCATGAAGACATCGACGAATCTTGGACTAACCATCTCCGGTCGAATTCACCATGCAGGTTTGAGCCACTCTCGTACATTAGTTCACCATTAAGTCCTACAACTTCTGGACAACATAACATTATTGATTTTTCAGACGTTTATTCACACAATAGCATTGTTCTTTCTTTTCCTTTCTTTACAAAATCTTTAATAAATTTTTCTTTTGTCCCCTTGGCAACCAGTTCCTTACAGTAATAACAGTTCTTCATATATTGAAACTACAATGGGGGCTCTACTTTTATAGCAAGAAGTTAAGTAAATTTGTGTTAAATGTTGATATTTTGTAAGTATTTGCAATATTTTGAGCGATTAAATTAAAATCTATTACACTATAATAAAAAATTTCCAATAATACCACTGAAACTGAAATTATGACACGAAAACGAAGGATTTCTGCAAAAGACGTGAAGCCGAGCCTTAACATTAACATTGCTCCCCGCCGTCCTGGCGACCTTAAGCCGCTGCCACACTGTACAATTTTTCCGTCAAACCACTTCCAATAAATTTGGTCAAATAAAGTTGGGCAGTTATGACGTCATCGAAACGTCATAAATGCCGCCATATTTGCGTGAGAAAGTTGGATGGCTTCAGTTTCCATCAAACATTTGAAGATTGGACCGGTTGTAAAATTTATTTGGTGTTTGACGGTCTCAGCCAATCACAATCGTGCACGACAAAAAAGTACGCCAAGAAACTTTAAAATAACGAACAATTGCTGGAAACGAAGTAGGTTATGAAGACAATTAATTTGTGTAGAAGCTGTCTGGGCATGAATGCTATTTAAAGTGAATATTACACATGCTATTACGAACTCTGAGGCATTAAATTTCATATTGCAGGAAACATCCTGATAAATAAAATTTGAATTTAGTAAAGAAGCGAAAATAAATTACAACATTCCTTACAATACTTCATGGAAAAACAGAAGAAATATCTCACCATGAAAATAAATTTTAAATAATGATTCAAAATAATTTTTTTCCAGTAAAAACATTTGACAACGTGACACATTTTCAAACACATTCAAGATTATTTGATAAAATTTGTTGGATGGAAAAATCTGATGGCCGTATTTTTTGTCTTCAAATTTGATTGTCAAATATAGTTGAAGGCAAAAATTTGACAGTGTGAGAGGGGCTTTACTCGTCTTCGCGGAGAGGAAGTGACTTCTCGCGAATTATTATATTTTAAATTGAAACGGGGCGCTCCAGTTGACTGGCTCCTACCTTGCACGCCGAGCGAGACGCTTTCCGCCCTCATTAAATTAAACACGTCGATTCACCGTCTCGATTCAGAGGGGAAAATTTTTTTAGCTCACGTTTCCCCTTTCTTCCCCGTTATTTTCTTCTAATTGGATTCCGCTCAGCATTTGCTGACTTTACGGACTAATTTGTAGATTCCAAGTTTATTTAATCAGACGTTTGTTATAATGAAGTGTAACCTTTAATGCCGGGAAGCTATTAGGATAAGGCTTGCATAATTACTAAGTATATGTAATTCTGAAATGTGTAATAGTAGGAGGTGTCAACTATTAAATCAGCACATCCAAAATAAGTGCGTAAGGCGTACCAGCCATACATGAATAAAAGCTCGGTGCGTGATGTTAAGGTATAGACGGATAACACAAATACGGTGAGAAGCTTTCTGATTGGCTGTTGGCGCCATAAACTCTGTCGCCAAACATGATGCAGAGCAAGGTCGGTAACAATAATTATTTCCAAGAAATAATTTTATCAACGGTAGGTTTTACATTAGCTTTAAGTATTCGTTCATTTACACATTACTCAGACATTAAGTTGTTGAGTTGAAAGGTTTGGGCGGCTCTTAAAAGCGAGGTCTTGAGAGCCGATGAGGGTGAAATGAGGTGAGTATGGAGAAGCGCCGGAATGAAAGGGTGGGGGAAACGGGAGATTCCCGAGAAAACCCGCCGACATCGTCCGGCACGATTCCCACTTGCGAAAATCTGGCAGTGACCCGGCCGGGGAGTGAACCCGGTTCGCTTTGGTGGGAGGCGAGCGGTCTAACCGCTCAGCCACCGCAGCCCCACTCAGACATTAAGTGCCTCATTTTAGGTACATTATGAAAAAGGATTAGTAAACTCGTGTTTCAGCTCCAATGCTAAAGCGATATACTCACCGTTAGTATTACGTTTGATACTAAGCCCTCGTTCAATTTTTTTTTTTACAAATATCAACAAAAATTTACTGCTGAAAACAAATATTATTTAGGCTATAAGGCTTATAGCAAGTAAGCCGTCTAATTAACTTGGGTGAGATTCTATTACTATAATTACCTGAGTTAAAAGAGATGGATATCAGATAAATTTCGTCTATTTCAGCCAAGTTATGGGGATAACATAAACTTTTCAGTTGCAAACTGTAGCCGTAAATCTGAAGCCGAGAATTGTTTGAAAGTTGGTAACGTCGGGGATTACTGAACAGACTGGGCTTGAAGAACAAAAACTTGGCACGTTGCCAACTTTTCACAATTTTGCGCCGAAGTGTGAAATCGCTATTTGAGAGGCTTTTCAAATTATAACTTACTTTATATGAGTTCTTCGCGCATGTAGAAGTTACTTTCCCATGCAGAGATTAAAATCTTACATTTTAATGCACCCTAATTTTATATTATAATAATCTAAAGCTCCAAAGTAATTGTTTCTTCGTATCACTTAATATTGGCATTGCAGAGGTCAGCTTGTAAATAAAAAATTCTACTAAGTATGAGAAAAATATTATTTAATACAAATATACATAACTACACATTTAATTTTTTTAAATAAAAATAATTACTCTTGCGTTTAGGTTTTGCGAATTTTACACGACATTGAGAAATTGCTTTAACTAAGTTTCTAGCATGTGTATAATCCGAGCAGTACACCCCTGCACATAGGCTGTTTTTCCAGCTGAGGTGTGTTTGCACATCAGAATAGGCAATCAGGACGATTGTGGCATTTCAGAAGTCGAAGCATTAACAGTTGTGTACATTTCTCGCGTACCTACTAAGGGCGCCATCTGTCAAGAAGTATTTTGCGTGTCCCTAGCTTAGAGGCACGGGAATACTAAGGGCAATCTTGGCATGTGCCATCACATGCCTCATTGCCTCTAAGTGCTTAGCACTAGAACTGACGAGCAATCTACCCGTTGAGAATTCGCCTCTGCGGTTTTGGTGACGACATCATCATTTGATGGTGAGATAATAAAGTTGTGCTGCACGTCTATGTACGTGGTCTATTTTTTTTAAATATCCGGTGCCACACTGTAACGGTCTCTCTATATTTTTACAAGGAATTCTTTGGAAACAAGTTGCTAAATACATTTTTGTAAAACTACAAATGAATAAGAGTAAATTTCACAAAACCTTAGTGGCGAATGTGTAAAACAAATGCTGGATTTTTTTACAAGCAAGTGATGTAGACTTCAAGTTTATTATAAACACTGAGCTACATAAAACATTATGTGTGTTTTCTAAAATAATGTGTTGTAGATATACAATATTTCAGCTGCACTGCTACAAGGAAATCTTTAGAAACTAGTTTCCAAAATACTGTGTTTAACAAGTAGAGAAATATTTTACATTGTAGAGTTTTCATGCGTTTAGATTTCTGTAAATAGAGCCGGTTAAGACATTTTGAATTTTAAATAATATACACGGATGGAAACATAAAACAGAACCTAGACTTTGGTATTGAAAAGTTTCTTAAATTCCGCTCAAAATTGGACATGCCTAAAAACATTTAAAAGTTTTAAAATAAAACGCATTTACTGCAGCCCTGCTCACCGTTTGGTGTCTAAGTAGGCAGAAAACGAAATTATATGGTCATTCCACAATTGTTTATGGCAAAAAAATATAATTATGGGTTTATAATAGAACAATCTTCAATCTCATAATAACTGTTTAAAATTTACCAGTTTAAAAATTTTTTTGTAAAAGCCTTTTATAGCAATAGTTGCGTTTCATTAGACAATCTATTTGTACTTTTCTTTAATCTGCAACAAATAATTTCTAATAATGAGATATTTCTTGTCTTTTAAGTATGTATGACCATCTTTAGAATTATATATATATATATATTATAATAAAACATATAAGTACATGCTTAAAAATTGACGCATGACGCATTATNCCAGGTTGGCTCGAGAGGGCGGACAAGCATTTAACACGTGCCGAGGACGGACAAGTAGTTAACACGTGCCAAGGTTATGCCGAGTTAAGGGCAAGAATATCGCCGACCCACCCTGAAGGTGAGATACACAAGAAAAGGGCTAACAGAGCTTGGCAGTTGTGCCGCGGGTCCCTCCCCTTCCCCTAGCAAAATGCAGGAGAGCATGGACACGTGCAGAAGTAATGCAGATGTAAGCTAGAGCCTCCCCCCTCTCTCCACCAACTTGTGAGTGAAGACATGTGTGTTGANGAGAAGTTAAAAGTCAACTTGCGGGACAAGGAGATCAGTCAGTTGCAATATGCCGCTCTCGAAGGCGACGGCAGACGGTAGATGGGTGGGGGGCTCGCCGGAGCCCCATGTTGGAATAGGGCAGTTGAATCAGATAAGTTGGATCAGTCGGGTTGAGTCGTGAGTCGTCACGCCGAGAGACGCAAGGCAGTTGGGTGAATCAGTCAACCGAGGGCGGGGTTCGGACCCCGGCAGAGTCAGTGATGTAGAGTCAGTTGTAACCCGCGCCGAGAGGTTACAGACAGGAGCGCCATGCCGAGACGCGAGATTAGTCAGTCGTGTGACGGGAATAGAACAGTCGTATCACCAAGTCGGGACGCGAAGTGCGATACCGAGAGCAGGAGTCGTGTTGTGGCCCCATAACGAGGGGCGCCACCCCGAGAGGAAGTAGATGGCGCCGGAAGGCGATGGTCAGGTGGGAGCTCGCCAGGAGCACCAAGTCGGGACGCGAAGTGCAATACCAAGCGGGAATCAGTCAGTCAGTCATTGAGTAAATCGTGACGTCACCGGGGAGAGAACCCCGGAACAGTCTGTCGTGGAGAGCCGTCATCGAGACCGGAGGAGGAAGCCAGCGGAGTCCACCATGCCAACTAAAAGGCCGCCCAACTTACCAGACCTCAACCTACCGTCGGAACACTCAGAACTACCAATACAGCTAAGTACCAGCGCCGTCGCTCAGGGACATTCCGGCACCTAGCATTCCCCACGGCGTCAGAAACGTTAGCCCGAGTACTTTAATATGCCCTTAAGGCTCCCAACTCGCAATGCACCATCTTGGAGTAAATAGCTATGTTTGAATTCTTATTGCCAAAAATATAACGTACATTTGAAACACCGAGTGACTACATTATTGTTTACCATATTCAACATCCAAGGCGCCCATAGTCTGCGCCAGAGAGGTAACCCAGACCCTATGAACCATCCTGTATCCCACAGGTGGCGAGTAACATCAATATATTTAAGCATGTCACATCACAAAATTTATATGATATACCATAAAATCTTACGACAAGTGCCTTAACTCTCGGTCACGGTCTAGTTATGCCACGGGGTTAACACGAGAGCTTATTCTGTACATGAGTCAAAATAGACGAAATTGTCACACTTCTTTAAACAAACATAACTCTACCAAGATGAGCTCGGTAAGATGCGCGGTATGAATCATTTCTTGAAAGTATTTTCAAAGCTCTTAGTTGACATTTGTAAAGATTTTCTGCAATTTTTACAATATAAAATTATTTAACAATTATATAAAATACAAATATACTAAACATATAATAAATAAAATATATAAAATTTTAATATATAAAAATTAACATAACAATTATTATTGTACTCTGATTATTTACCTACACACAGCAATAGTTTAGTGGATGAGTTCACTCCCACAGTGTATATTAACATACAATTTTACGGAAATATAAAGTCAACATACATAAACTTGGCCTGCAGCAGTGACAAAAAAAAATGGATCTGATCTCTTTAACTACAAAATACGGAACCTTACCTTACTTCCTGTAGCTTCGAGAGTCGGAGTCGAACAAAGCCGATGTTACGCGAAGTGTTCTTCTCTTCTGTGATCCGTAAGTCGAACTTCTTGCGGCAGTCAAGATAGCCACGTCAACCATGCCTTCAAACACGAAGTTAGCGGCAGCCACCTGCAACAGACGGCTACACTTCAAACGCTTGAACAACACGGGAGATGGAAATTTACATTCGCCGAGCAAGTATAGGCTGTTCATGGTAAACTGAGCACTTTTGAAATGCCTGCTTAAGATCTACTTGCATGCGCGTTGTGTATTCTTCCACTGTAGGCAACATTGACAGTGTCATGGACCTCAGAACTTTATTCATGCGTCGGTTGAGTGAAACTGTGAAAGTATTGGAAAAGAAAATGTTTTACAAATTCGCTCATTTCTACACTTACACGCAATAAAAACAATCAACAGAAATAGTTTCAGTATTCACAAATACCCATCTAACGTTTTGATTCAACTTTATGATTTGTGAACTACTTTCTTTCTGTCGCTACAAACTGAACTGGATGCATGTTAGTCAGTATTCTAGATAAAATATTTGAATATAGGGGCAGTGACATTTTCCAAAAGTTTATTTGAAAAGTGCTTACTTTATCGTGAACAGCCTTGAGGCAGGTAGCTTGGGCTTAACGTCTCGTCGACGGCTACGTCATAGGAGGCGGTCTAACCTGCTCAGAGAAGCAGTGAGCGGGACGGGAATCGGTTATGGTCTTGCGTTAAGGAACCGTCTCCGGCCGGTGTTCGCTTGGAGTGATGTCGGGAAACCATGGAAAACCGAAATAAAGAGGGTCACGCCGGCATTCGAACCCGTGTCCTCGCGAATGTGAGTCCAGCGACTTACCACTGCGCCACCACGCTCTGCACACGCGTCTAGTAAATCTGATAGTTTTATGAGAGTGATTATAAGTTAATATGTTTTAGCTTCTTGTCCGTGTTCCACTGCGAATAAAATTGTTTTTTTTTTGTTTACACGGTATAATTTTTCAACGAAAAAAAAATTGAATTTTTTTTCGTAATGCAAATTTATAGATCTTATATTTACATGGCCTAAATACCCGCAAAAATCTCGGAAAGTTTAAAACCATGTGTGTGGAATTTAACAAATTCTCTGCACTTTTAAAATGCTTTTTGGTATTTTTTACGAATACGTTTTATTCCAGTGCACATGACGATAGAATATAATATTTGAGTGAGGAATAAAGAGCAGCTAGTTTAACAATAGTGTTAATATTGACTGTGGCCTCGATTCTATACGCAGGCGTCATTAGCTTATTTTATCTTATTTTCCTATATTTTTTGTACGATGCAAAATGTTTTTGATTAAATTAAATAAAAAAATTAATGGGCACATTAAACCAATGTCTAAGAAAGGGAGCTGTGATCCAATGTTATTGTTGTCATTTATCTCTTTTGTCTGTACTAAAACGTTAATAAAATTTTGTTCCCATTATGTGGTTAGGCTTGGTACGCAAATTTTAATGTCAATGAGTGTACAGCGTAACTTAGAGCAGTTGACGTAAACATTAGTTCAAAGTCACATGACGTTGTTTCTACTGAGGTGTGGTAGAAGACTACGCAATTAAATTAATGAAAAAAGTAAGCTGAGCTTTTAACAGTGCTAAATAACCACGAGTAGCTATCATTTAGCGGAAATATGGCAATATATATTTACACTGAGGCGACAAAAGTCATGGGATATCTCCTAATATCGTGTCTGACCTCCTTTTGCCCAGCGAGGTGCAGCAACTCGACGTGGCATGGACTCAACAAGTCGTTGGAAGTCCCCGGCAGAAATATTGAGCCATGCTGCCTCTATAGACGTCCATAATTGCGAAAGTGTTGCCTGTGCAGGAGTTTGTGCACTAACTGAATTCTCGATTATGTCCCATAAATGTTCGATGGGATTCATGTCGGGCGATCTTGGTGGCCAAATCATTCGCTGGAATTGACCAGAATGTTCTCCAAACCAATCGCGAAGAATTGTGGCCCGGTGACATGGCGCATTGTCATCCATAAAAATTCCATCTTTGTTTGGGTACATAAAGTCCATGAATGGCTGCAAGTGGTCTCCAAGTAGCTGAACATAACCCTTTCCAGTCAATGATCGGTTCAGTTGGACCAGATGGCCCAGTCCATTCCATGTAAAAACAGCCCACACCATCATAGAGCCACCACCAGCTTGTACATTTCCTTGTTGACAACTTGGATCCATGGATTCGTGGGGTCTGCGCCACACTCGAACACTACAATCAGCTCTTACCAAATGAAATCGGGACTCATCTGACCAAGCCACGGTTTTCCAGTCGTCTAGAGTTCAACCGATATGGTCGCGAGCCCAGGAGAGGCGCTGCAGGCGATGTCGTGCGGTTAGTAAGTGCACTCGAGTCGGTCTTCTGCTGGCATAGCCCAGTACAGCCAAAGTTCGCCACACTATCCTAACGGACACGTCCGTCGTACGACCCACATTGATTCCTGCGGTTATTTCACGCAGTGTTGCTTGTCTGTTAACACTGGCCATTCTGCGCACACGTCGTTGGTCTCGGTCATTAAGTGCAGGCGGTCGGCCACTGCGTTGTCCATGGTGGGAGGTTATGCCTGAAATTAGGTATTCTCGGCACACTCTTGACACTGTGGATCTCGGAATGTTGAATTCCCTAACCATTTCCGAAATGGAATGTCCCATGCGTCTAGCTCCAGCCACCATTCCGCGTTCAAAGTCTGTTAATTACTGCCGTGCGGCCATAATCACGTCAGAAACCTTTTCACATGAATCGCTTGACTACAAATGAACACCCAACCAATGCACAGCCCATTTATACATTTTTTACGCGATACTACTGCCATATGTTTATTTGCAAATTGCTATCCCATGACTTTTGTCACCTCAGTGTAAAGGTTGCTCGCAGTTAAAAGAGCACTTTTTAAATCAACCTTTGGAAAATTTCACTGCTGCTAACTGCATACATTCAAACGGACATACTGACAGGTGTGCGCCCTGTACAATTGGTAACGCTGCTGGAGGGAAAGTAGTTTCATGTCTTAACGTTGAATTGATAGTGTTAGGTAAACATTTGCGAATACTGAAATTATTTTTTTTCTTTCTGTTTTTTTTAATGCGTATAATTGTCAGGAGCAGCAAATGTGTCAAATATTCACTTTTATAATAATTTTACAGTTTTACTTAACCGACGCATGGATAAAGTGATCAGGCCCACGGAAATGTCAATTTTACATTTGGCGGAAGAATGCACAATATGCGTACAGATAGATCTTAAGCAGGGCTTTCAAGATTGCTCGGTTTACCGCGAACAGTTTATACAATCCATTTGCGGTTACTTCCAACTTTTCTGAAGCCCTGCTCAAGTTCTGCTTCCAGTATATTCCTCCGCCTTGTGCAAAAAAAAAAAAAAAAGCTCAAATAATTCTAGAAAATCACACCAAAGGTACAACAACGCACCGCATTCATGCGCACTCAGTGTTTTGACATTTTGTATTTTCTCCCCGTTTTTGTTCATATTAATGTTAAATTGAATATTATAATTTATATACAAAATATAAATGAAAGTTTAATACAACCAAAAATAAACTACTTTTATGCAAACAGAAGTACAACACGCTCGTGATGCGTTATATGTTACGAAACAACCAAGCACGCCATACATGTGGTGATTTACCAAAGGTTTGATTCTAAAAGTGTGAAGAAACCACAAATAGACTATAACAAGCTTAGTGTTTACAATGGGACACAGTTGAAGGGGGGAGGGGGAGCGGCTCGCGATTTCCCCACGTTGGGTTTGCCACCCTTTTGCGCGGGCGAAACGCAGCAGCCATGAAATTGTAATGAGAGAAGAACGGATCGACCCAAAAGGTCAGCCGACGATGGCGTTGCTGGTCGGGAGGGATGGAGAAGGGTTAAAGGGGTAAAGGGAAGGCGGAAATGACGGCCAGCGGCGTCGGATGAGAGGTGGGTGGCGACCAGGTGGGCGGTACTGGGTCACAATCCTCCTCCCCCCCCCCNCCATTTTCCTTCCACCTCTCGGCAAACCACCTCATAAAATCGTAGCGCGAGATGAACTGCCGGAACAGCGGAACGGACCGGTTGGCGCAGTGCGGTCTCGTGGAACAGTATTGCGAGAACCGCCTCCGGGCTGCAACGGAAATATATTGGCTCCCGACAACTCGCCTGAGGCAATCTCCAGTGCGGAGGCATGGAACAAACAAGCGTATAGGAGCGAAATAGCGAGGTGGTCGCTCGTTCATTGGCCGCGAAGCTGTGAGAATGGGACTTGTGCCTGACTGGCTGCTGCACGTTATGGTCAGGCTTAGGGATGATAAAAAAATATCGATATATCGAAATTACATTATATAGCAACGATATATCAATCTAAATGGTCTATATATTTAAACGATATTTTATAGAAATCAATATATTTTTCTAGGTATTGGAAATAAATATTTTTTAACTTCTCTATTAATAAGATCTGTTTTGAATACAAAAATTCAATTAAAAAATTACTATGTTGACTTTGGCAACATGTAACAAAAACAGGCACCACATCTTTCTTTAATGTCCCGAGGCCTCAATAGGTATGTCATATTCCAAGCAATTTTACATTTTTCAAATCCTTTAAAACATAAAATACCTAATTCTGATGTACGGGAAATCAATATTTTTCTTTCGATATATCGTTTCGTAAAAAGATTATGTTATAAATAACCAATATAAATAATATCGATTTTTCCCTGTATTAATATGCCTAGGGGCTGCCGTCTTGCTAGTTGGTCTCCAGGAGCTGATTAATGAACGACGTTCCGCCATATTGTTGGCCGGTGAGGCCATTTTGCTGGCATGTGTGGCTGGAGTCGCAGTACACGACACCATTTCACCTCTATATTCTAAGTACTCTGTAGCGGAGGCATAAGCACTCTGTCAAAGACATACACGCCTAAAAAAAAAACCAGTTTACACCACCGGGATTTTTGACATAATAGTTTACTCATGGCCCAAGAGAAAGAATGGCATGAAAATACACTCTCTCTGTACGGAATACCACGCCAGACTTCAAAAATGTATTTTCGTAATGCGCGTGCTGTCCCGGCGAACATTATTCCTGTGCAACCAATTACAAGTGGTGCGGAACTTTTAATGTGTGTGTATTTTGGTGTTTACTAACAACAAATTTCATTATTCCAATTCCCCTTCCCACCCTCCCAATATAATTTAACTTGTGCACAACGCATGTCATGTAATTTAAAAAATTTTTAAAAATTAAATCCAGTCAAGAATTTTGACAGTTTCACTTGTCATAGTCACATTTTTTTTTGTGTGTGGTATTTGCAACACCAAGGAGAATTTCAACATCTTGAATATTTGAAGTGAATTTATTTATACCACGCGGAATAATTAGGATAGTAGCGTATACCTCTTTCTTACGCAAAAATGTTATTTTGTGCAAAAAATTATAGTTTTATGTTAAAATTTATTATGAGTAACGTGGTAACCACATTTTGGTCTTTAAGAAAAATTTTCTAAATTGTCGAAGACGTCATGATGACACGGACTTAGCCGTGACGTTTTAGATCAACATATTACGTAAAACGGCACTACGTAAAGATATAAAACTTTGAACTTTGGAATTTCATTATTTTATTTCTATGTATAATAATATTTTTTTTGGTCAGAACTAAAGGCGACGTGTTTGTTATAATTGTGGAAAACTCATTTTTTTTTCAGGACTGTGAAACCCGTGTTAAGTTGGAACGTTTTGGCAACTTTCAGTATACACTGAAAGTTTGTTCGTTTGTTTGAAGTATTTTCTTTTTTTCATTTTGTAAAAACTGAAACCTTCTTTATTTTTTTCACACACAGACATTATTCTTTCCCACTCAGTTTTTGCTTTTTCTAACTGAAACCAAACATCAGCTGTATCTCTTATTCATTTGATAACATTACACGAATACCTATTTGTATATGGCCAAACCAATATTTTGGTGTTGTTACAAAAATATTTGTTGATTTAACAAAGCTGATTTTGTTGGGTCATCAAATTCTGTCTAAAAAAAGTCTTATGAACTGACTTAAAACATTTACTTGGCCATATAGAAACAAGCCGTTTGTTGTCTGAAACGTACCCTTTCAGTTTATATAACGTCTCTTAATTCATTTTTAAAATTATTTGGTTTATTAATGCGACACTGAATAGCAAAAGCATGACGTTGACAAGTGATTACGCAAAAAAATTACGTAACAAAAAAGAATGGAACAGTTTTGTGAAGGTATTTTGTTTAGTGTTACCATTTTCAATACTATATGAGAAATAAAAATAAAAAAAGTTTTTTGCTGTCCAAAACCCTCTAACATAACAACTTTTTCTAGAGCCTTCAAGAGTGCTACAGTATTTTAGTCGCCACACTTCTTGAAATAGAGAGCATATGACAAAAGTGTTTTCACAACGAAAATTGAAAGAAATAATGACAAGAAATTATCCGTATATTTTTATAAACTACAGGGCATTCCATTTGCAGTTATAAAATTATCACCATAAATGTTATTAATTAATTGCGTAACTACGGAGACCTACAATCAGTAAACTTACGAAATTACTCAGAAATATTTGGTCAAGTTTCGGGAATAAGTTATTTTATTACGTTTAAATATTACGTTTCGATATTTTGTTGTGAAGTTTTTCGACTGTATCACCCATAAACAAATTATTAAAAAAAAAAAAAATCTTCTAAATTATTTTGAATACGAAGAAAACTTGTGTAATACCAACATCCTGCCTACTTAACTACGATACATGCATATTCAAATGCAGGTGACGTATTAAGATTTGCTGTTTGTGGTCTTTTTATAATGTCGAGAGTGATGCTGTCGAACGAAGTTTGTGCTGACTTAGGTATTTAAAATTTTAGAATTTAACCATAAAATGGTAGAGGTAGGCCTACTCCGTACCAGGTTATCGGTAGATATGGAAAAAATTTAGAGTCGTTTGAAGAAGGAGTCCTGAGTCACGTAATATGAGATCACTACAAATGGGCATACTTTGAAGGACGGGGATCTGCGACCATTTGTCTAGGCAGAAACAATTGATGCTGCCTCACTTGTGCAATCACCTACATGTTCCCACTATTCTAAGAATTTTTTTTATTAATAATCGCTGCAGGAACACTTTGTGTTGATTGAGCGACATTCGTGCCTGATGAAGAGTGAAACCAGGAGCGCGTATTGGTCTAACAACGACGCGTTTCCTAAAGGATATCGATAAATTTACTGGTATTGTAATAATGGAGATAAGAATTTTCAAATTATTTATTACGTTACATATGGTAAATGGTTTTATTGGAACTAAGATATACTAAATAAGGATTGTCGTCAGCAGTTTCGATTTTATTATATTTCCATTTTATAGATATCTTGTTATCTATAAAGTTAAATGGTCCTCGTTGAAGTGAAATATTTTCCAAGAAAGACAAAACACTGCAAAAATATTACCTTCTAGTTGAAATCATATCATAAACTAAGCTACTTTGCCTTACTCCAGTAGCTAATATCCAACTAGGATTTATGACATTTTGCTTTATTTTATATTTCTTGGCTTATAATTTTGCTAATGTTTAAAGCAGCGAAACATGAACCAACAATTTTAAGAACAGGTATTAAGTAATGCCCAATAACATTTCTGATAATTGCCAAAAACGTAATTGCAATTTCTCCTTAAATTTAGAATATTTTTCTTCAGCAGGCCTATTACGTCCCTGTTAAGGCAGAGCTCACTTATTCTGAACGACAGCTTTAACCAAGTAATACAATTTTACTATCAGTTATAACACCAATAAAAGCCCAAATGGTAACAGTCGTCTTAGTTCTCCGCAAAATATTTTTAATTTAAACAGGAGAATTTGTTTAGCTAACTATTAATTTCGTCTCAATTTTCTCGTATCGCGTAGTTGTTGAATATAGCCTAACTGTCCAACCCTTATTCTAATATTTAATTTACTCTGAAAAAGTTACTTATGTACTTCGAATTTATTTACTACAAATTTCAGTATGTGCCAATATTATTTACAATATTTTATTAAAATATCATTTTCAACATATTTTATAAATATAAGAGGCTATGCAATACATTAGAGCTTTACTTAATGTAATTCTCAGATTTAGCTTTCTGTAATCTCTTTGTGGCTATAAAAAAATTGCATTTTTTAACAAGTATTATGCAACGCGTTTTATATTTATTGCGCAAGCACGAATACACTGGCATCTACTGCAGGATACGTATCGATTTCCCTGCCTATTGTGAGTTATGTAGCTGAGGGAATGCAGCTGCACTCCTTCGCGTGAGTGCAGAAGGGTCGTAGAAACAAACAGAAGGTCAGACTATGAGGAGAAATAAGGGAACCATAAATATGTTAAACCATTCAACTGTACAGCATTTTGGGTATAAAACCTACATCTTTCCCGCTTCCCCCGGCATTTTTATGCGCGTTCTAAAGGGAAATCTGCCATGGGTTGATGTTCGATTGTGGGAGGTCGATAAAAGGAGATTTTCAAGATCGAGATTTTTCATGTACCGCTAGGCTTCGCAGGCATTAAAAAATGTTCGGTGCTATGACACCCGGAGGGTTTACTCAGATACATAACGCACACTATAGTACTTTTATTATTTTTAATAACCCGATTTTGACGTTAATGTTTTTCCTTACTTCTGTTTAAAAAGAAAACATATTAGCATGGACGTCTACGCTCGTGGGGAAACTGCCGAACGTTTATGTGGTTCATTCACAGTTACTTGCAACTTTTTGAAGACCTGCTAAAGTTCTACTTTAAGAATATTCCTCCGCCTCATGCAAACAATGCTTGACTAAGTGTAGAAAATTACACCAAAGGAACAACGCACCGCATTCGTGCGCACTCAATGTAATACTATTTTGCATGAGAACTCTTTCTTACTAGGCATTACCAACACACCTATTTTCTCCCTGTTTTATTAATATTAATTATTAAAGAAATTTTATAATGTATATATGAAATATAATTAAACTTTCAATTTTAAAAGAAATAAGGTACCTCCTTGTATGTTAACAAGTACAAAACGGTTGATATTTACTACATGCAATTAGTAAACAACCAACCACGTCATACATGGAGTGATTTTTCGAAGGTTTTATTCTAAAATTGTGAAGAAACCGTGAATAGACTATACCAGTAATTCTCAAACTCTCCTTTGCCTCGGACTGCAAGCTGCAGACAGTCGACATAACAAAGATGACCCATCGCGAAACCTATATTTTTCAAGTACAGAAATGTACGAATAATAATTTATAAACTCATAAAAATGTTTTATAATATTTTTATTGTGGAGAAGTTAAAAACAAGTTATGAAAAATACTGTTATTTTCTTATGTGAAATTAAAAGTACATGGGATATTACTGGACGCAACATGGAAAATAAAATGGCTTATCAGTATTCAGAACTATGCATCTCAAACCAATGAAAATACTTGATGGCACATATAGACAGATTCGGGGACTACCTCGGACCCAGCTACGGACAATTAGTGAGTTTGAGAACCACTGTGTTTAGACGGCCAGACAGCCACGAATGTCACAGATCTAATAATCTAGACACGCCGCAGTAATAAATCAATAGGGTGAAGTAGAAGCGTTTGGGCGTGTTTAAACAGCGGGATCTGGAGAGTCGATGGAGGGTGAAACGAGGTGAGTATGGAGCAGCGCTGGAATTCCAGGGCGGGGTAAATGGGAGATCCCCGAGAAAACCCACCGATCAGCGGCATCGTCCGGCACGATTCCCACACACGAAAATCCGGGGCTAACCCCGCCGGGAATCGAACCCTGTTCGCCTTAGTGGGAGGCGAATAGTCTAACCACTACACCACCGCTTCCCCTAAAGCTCGAACAGAAAATACGACGACGCACGGTACATTTAATTTGAGAGTACTGCAATGTCGTTTTCAGCGCGGATACGGTTTGGCTGCAGCGGTGGGAGGACGGCTTGTTTAATTTTCCAGGCAGCAGCACTGCGGTTCGCTCGCTGCTCCGTCAGCGGAAAATTGAAAATTAACCGACTATATTCCGCTGGCTGTAGTCCCGGACAGCGGCAGGTTAGTTTGCCTTGGAACCTCGGTGAAGCACAGCCATTTCGGCAATTCAGGTCTGAAACACCTGTCAAATTGGGATTGCACACCACACACGAGAATCTACATAAGCAAACATTATTTTTTTAAAAATTACACTTAAAAGTCTTTATACCTGTATCACGCATATCAATAAAACAGCAACTTAAGTGTTGCGGAAAAGTATCGCTGCACATGGCTTTCTGAAATATAAACTAAGAACTGCGTTTTAACCACATTATATATTTTTATGGGTGTTTTTTTTTACTGGCCATACATTTCGATTAACAAAACTCTCGCGCACAGCATTACTTGATACAGTGTAAAGTTTTTGCATTAAAAAACTGTCGGTTTTTCTAATAATAACATGCAGAAACCACAAAATCAGTACATAAGCAAATTCTTTTATACATAGATAAAAATGTATTATGTAGAACTCTTATAATATCAGAACTAAAACAAAACCACATTCCTCATTTTAACCTATTATAAACTTCTTAAAAGCTCCTGCTCAAAAAATTTGTTTAAAAATAAGTATTTTTCTTTACAGCGTATAAATGTTAATATTACAGATTTGTAGGTATTATTATTTTGTTAACTTTAAGACAATTATTTTGGAATATTTACTGATTTTGTTGTTATATCCCTTTATTCGCAAAAATTTGACTTTTCCTAAATCGAAAACTATGGAATGTATCAACTATTGCCGTAACTTACAGCTACCAGAATTCAAATTACCTGTCAATAAATATAACTACATCAAAATATATTAAGCAGTTCAAATTCAGTTCTTGATTTTATATTTTGGGACTTCGTTCACAGCGAGATCTTTCGATAGCCCTTAAGTTTCAGCTTCTCCCCTTTTGCAGAAATTCTTCATTTTCGTGTCATAATTTCAGTTTTAGAGGTATTATAGAAAATGTTTCATTATATAAAATTTACACTTTACTAGTTGTTTAATACTTTTGTTTCTTATTTGCACGATGTGTTATTTCCTGCTTGCAAAAGTGAAAGAACTTAATGATAAAATATTAATATGTTTTCGACTTTTTACAACTAGCAGGTAGTGCACAATTAAAAGTAGGCTAAAAAATATTATAAACAACTCGCTGATTATTACAATGACTGAATTTGACTCATTTGATGGTAGTTTTCATTTAATGCTGTTACTTCGAGCCACTGATTCCTATTTCACTCTACCGATTTTAGTAGATTGTGAACTGACTATCAGTGACACTTGTTTCACTTACTGATTTCACCAATTCAGCAGTAGAGTGTTGATGCTGTCGTTTATTCTAGAGAATAAGTGGAAAATTGGGTATACTGTAGTAGTAAATTATTAACTGCCTAAATTCTTCATATTGTTACATGTTGCCGCCCTGCGTCACTTCCCTTGCCTCGTCCATCTTGAGCGTGTGAAGTACACGATGTCAAGGGCATCTCCGGTGACCCGAAGAGTGTGCGGAGATTTACAAAGGCGTGCCACCGCGCGTGCCACCACCGCGATGAACCTATCGGGACTCGTGCCACCTTGATCACTTGAGGAGATCGAATGACTGGATTTATCGTTGCAAGAATGTTCTCGTCATTGCCCTAGCCTCTCTCAAAGAAACTCGGGCTACGGGGAACCTTCTAGTACGGGCCAGTGAGTCTATTTAAGTTGCGACGCGCTTCCGATTCGACAGTGCAGAGTTTGGAGGATTGTGCGACCCTAAGCGCTAGGTGTGTGAAGACAGCAAAGCGACGAAACAGCGAAGCGACAAGTGGTGACGACAGCGCCCAGGGAGAGTGAAGTCTGCGGACTGCGAGTATCGGTACAGTGAAGAGTGAGACTGGCTGGCGAGACTATTGAACTGGATGCGTGAGGGGCAATACATTTGTAATGGTGGCAAAAGACAGTTGGATTAAATCTAATTAAATAAAAGTGTGAGTTAAGTCACTTACAATTATAGAGAGAGCGTTAAGGACTTTAATTAGAACTGAGATAAAATATTGCGCTGACTGAGCATGAAAAAATAATAAATGAAGATAAGTAGTTTAATTTTTTAAAGAATAGCTTTGTAAATATTCATAGCATTATTAATAAATAAAAAAAACATTACATTTAGTTATCTTATTTTTATTAAGACCCCCATCCCTCACGAACTGGGATACGCCTCTGGCATCTTGTAACAATATGTAAAACTTTCTTAAAATACTACTTCCGTATTCGTAGAACTCATTAATATTTTTATATCCCAGGTTGCAATTTACTTATTCCAAAGTAATTTTTTCCTGAAAATATCTATGTTTGAAATTTTATTTTCAATAAATTATTATCAGACACGTAGTATTACAGTTCATTATAAACTAAAATTTAACTTCGTCTTATTTATTCGGTTTTCGCAAATATTACAATGTCTTCTAAATGAAAAACTACTTCGATAAGCAAAAATTATATTTCTACGAACTATTTGACTAATTTATCGCCAATTTCTTCTTATTAACACCAGATTCTATTACCATATGTTGTTCACGTTACACTTTTCAGTTTTATAATTCTTTCATGCAGATCAGATTAGTTGCTTCAGAGTGCACACAAGGGCTGCCAAACACAATACGCCATTATTAAGAAAATGTTCAGTTTGGTGTCGGCCCATCAGTTGTTATTGTTCGATGTNCACAAGGGTGATTATGCTGCCAAACACAATACGCCATTATTAAGAAAATGTTCAGTTTGGTGTCGGCCCATCAGTTGTTATTGTTCGATGTGCTGTCAAGCACAAACTTTTTTTTAAAAGTTAGGCGCGTCCTAATCTTGATACAAAAAAATATTAGCGTCAGTAAAATAATGTGAATACATCCCGTGTTCACTTTCTTAAGCCCTGCGCACCCTAAACAATTTTTGCCTTCTTGAAAGCATAAAGGTGTCGATAGGCACGCCAGGTTTTTACCCAGGCAGGACACGAAACTGTGTCGGCGAGACGGAAGAAGAGCATCCTTCAGCGAGGAAAGCTTAACAGCTGAATCCCCCGGCTGGAAAGAGATTTCCTCCTTCTCCCTCGTGCGTTTTCATCGGGCGGTTTCTATCCTATTATGACCCAGCAACTGATACCCCCTGGCGCACCAACTATAACTCTCTTTCCCTCTTCCTCTCTCTCTTTTCCTCCCTCGTCTCCCCTCCATCTTCACCGGGCGTGCACTCGGTCCTTACCCACCGACACAGTCTTATAGATGAACGGAACCGGGAATTCTCAGGAACATCTCGTACCTGTTACTGGACCTAACTATACCTGTTACCAATACCTTTTATCGTATAACCTGTGATTACAGATCGTGCTCTTTCTCTAGCAATGAAACTGCTGCCGATTGACATACATTTTAAACTTTTCACAAGTTTTTAAAATAACTGATATTACATGTTTAAAAATTAAGAACACATTTTGTAGCTTTCCATTCAATATTCTCAACGGCTAGCTTACAAATATTGTCTGAATTCTCTCTTTTGTAGGAAGGGGCATAGACGGACGGGAGAGGAGTGAGTAAGTGAAGAAATTTTGGGCGGCTCTTAACATCGAGGTCTTGAGAGCCGATGAGGGGGAAGTGAGGTGAGTATGGAGCAGCGCCGGAATGAAGGGGAGGGGGGAAACGGGAGATCCTCGAGAAAGCCCGCCGTCCGGCACGATTCCCACATGCGGATATCCGGGAGTGACACCACCAAGAATCGAACCCGGTTCGCCTAGGTGAAAGGCGAGTAATCTAACTATTACACCACCGCGGCCCCATGGGAGAAGAGCTCGGGTTTAAAAACAAATGTACTAAAAAACTTGAATAAACGTCGGGCATTGCTAATTATCCCCGTGAAACCAAATAGCTCTCGTATCTCATGTTCTCCTGATAAGGACCGTAGAGTGAATATGTGGTAGTGATCACACTAGCTGCGCTAAACGAGTCTCTGTGTTCCAAAATTGAACTGCTTGTCTACCAACACGACTATAAAAAACGGCGTGGATAAGATTTGAGGTTAGAACACTATTTACTAAACAAGTAGTCCTACCTTGAGATATTTGTATATTTCCTCTAACCAATTTGTAATGCCGTTTGATTAAATTCAAAATGGTAACAGTATTTTTTTTTTTCACATTAAAGTTGTTGTCTTTGTAAATTAACGTATGGAAAAACAAGTTCATCACTGTTGACCATGTGACTTTGACAGATGTATTGGCCTGGGGTAGGTCATGTGAAGAATATGACCATTCAGTCTACCTTATATTTAGTCTATTGTAAGGACAGTGTCAACAGCAGTTCTTAATCGGTGTTATTTTTTTTATATATGCTAAATAAAGAAACAGTGCGAATTGGCAATAAAACAGACTTTAATCAAAAATTTCCATTTTTTTTTCATTTCTAAAAATATTGTTTTGTAAACGAGAACAATTTAAATGTCAGCTTTAATATTTGAGTTTATAAGTATTGAACTCGAGTAACAATAAATACGACTGGTTTGTTTGGTTTGATACTATACTAGAAGGTAGGAACAGGTAGAAATAATACTACGGTACAAGTACCGTGTAACAGGTATGACTGTTCGATGTTTATGTGATATTTTCTCCTTTACGTGGTACGAGCGGAGAGTAAATATATTCACTCTGTGGGTACGCGTGCCAGTAACAGATATTCTCAAAACATTGGAACAGGCACCGCCTGTTTCTTTCCAATACCAGTTACAGATAACACGTATCAATACTATTCACCGTCTCTTTGCAAACTTCACAATACTGCAGATGCAGGGGACACAGCCGCGCTTGACTTACTGTTTATAAACATGCGTGCGGCTGCGAAGGCGACGATAGTGCGTATGTGACGTAAATACGTCACGCACTCCTTTGACCCAGCCAAGTAAGATGGAGAAATTATTCTGAAACAACTAGGTATCACTTTTCAGTCCAATACATGCATTGGGAAAGGCCCTGTTAAAAAAAAAAATTTAAAATTAACTACACACAGACTTGTTTAAGAGAAGGAATACTTGTCTTAATAAATGCAGGAAAAAAATTATCTAATGATAATAATCTGGGTTGTCATCAAATACACGATCACTAATCTGCTTATTACCTCAGAGGGGAAGGTTTGGTTTTCTTTTACTAAACTTCAGATTATTGTTACGTTCCTAGTTGTCTCCAGTTTTTCCCCGTTCAACCTGTGTTCATCCGATGGATTATATACCCATTGACCGGAAAACGATATGTCGCGTCTTGCAGTTTGGAATATTTTATAGACTTTAAAGCACATCCAAGATCTCCGCAACTAGCAGTGTTCAAGCGCCATACATCTGTAAAATTGCGCGCGTGCGTGAGTGTGTATTTATGTGTGTGTCTATCTAATATATAAAATTCTCCCGTCACAGTGTTAGTCACTGAACTCCTCCGAAACGGCTGGACCGATTTTTATGAAATTTTTTATGTATACTCGGTAGGTCTGAGAATAGATTTATATCTATTTTTTACACCCCTAAGTAATAAGGGTGGCCACCCCCAAACAATTTTTTTTTATTGTTTGAACAAAATTTTTATTTTTTATTTTTTTATGATGTGGCATCAAAAAATACATACCCTCCTAAATTTTGACCCTTCTACCACCAACCCTCTATTTTTTTATAGCGAAATTCTCCCGTCACAGTGT
Organism: Clitarchus hookeri; assembly: GCA_002778355.1. Classification (NCBI taxonomy): domain Eukaryota; kingdom Metazoa; phylum Arthropoda; class Insecta; order Phasmatodea; family Phasmatidae; genus Clitarchus; species Clitarchus hookeri. The sequence goes on along the minus strand of NQII01002205.1, from coordinate 95,680 downwards.
TAGTCACTGAACTCCTCCTCCGTCATCGTCCACAGAGCTCCATGCCTCTTCCACTTATATACCACATCCTCACACACTTACAATAAGTTATAGTTATTTTTTTCTAATACTATAATCACTAGAAATACTTTTTATGGCAAAACAACGTTTGCCGGGTCAGCTAGTATATATATATTTATATCTTAAAAAAAAAAAAAAATTAGCAACATTTGTTTTGTTTACGTTTTCAGATACAGTATCCAATATATAGTATATTCGCAGTTTCTTCACACTATTAAATCAAACCATTAAAAAATCACCCCAAGTCTGAATGTCTGAAGCGTGTGGTTTTTTGCTAAATAAACAGTGTATTACAGCGGTTTTATACTTGCATTAACATTCAATTACCTAATTTTTTTTAATGGAACATTTATTTATATTTTAGCAATGAATTATAATATTTAATTCATTATTAATACGAATAAAAACATTTATAACGTAGGCGTGTTGTTAATGCCTAGTAATAAATAGTTCTTATGTAGAAGATTATTAAATTGAGTGCGCACGAATGCGGTGCGTTGTCCATTTGGTGTAATTTTCTAGACTCGATTAAGCTTTGTTTGCGTGAGGCGGAGGAATATCCTGGAAGTAGAACTTTAGTAGGGCTTCAGAAAAGTTGGAAGAAATCGTGAATGAATTACATGAGACTTTGCACATGAAGTTACTTAATGATTTAAACAGTACACAAAATTGAAACAACAGCCAGAAGGAAGTCCCTTACACGGAGTAGATGTAATTTGGAATTGAAACTATTTTTCACAGCCAAAAACACCTGCTGCCAATAAAAGTGAACTGAACATACGTTGTTTATTGGTCCCGAATTCTGATATAGCACTACACTCATACATCTAAAGTCCTGAAAACACAAAATAAACTCTATTATTTATTGCAGTGCCGTAAATTATTTATGTGTGACTGGAATAACTATGTAATTAATAGATGTTCATTTTATTTGCCGATGATGACGATTATGATAACAGTAATAATGCGTATGTAGGTGTATAACGTTGAATGGGGCACCACTTACCCGTATGGCGGTATTTTGGGTTAAGTCCGTAGGCTTGCCATCGGCCCTAAAGGCGTAGCGCGAAATGAGACCCTATACCGAATAACTGACGAAATATATGGTCTGGAGATATCGGAGGTAAACCCAAAAATCCACGGAGTTTGGCAACGTCCGCCACATTTCCTACATTCTGAAGTCCGGATCAGCGTCCATCTGAGATCGAATCCAGATACCCCAAGGTAGGAGGATCACAGAGGCAATAGCAACTCCAACTAGTCTCTGGAATCAGTCAAATGCTGATTTCAATCAAGCTCCTCTCTTAATATTAATTTATTAGCTGTTTTTGAGTGGCTCGGAATGGCGACTAGGCCTAAGTAGCGAAGAATAGACATTCAGGAATCGGCAAATAACCGGCCAGGACCTTAATTAAGGAGCGACCCTCCCAATAGCCTAGAGTGCTTTTGGAAAACCATTGAAAACTGGGTCCTCCCAAATGCGAATAGAGTGGTTTATCACTGTGCCACCTCGCTCGGCAATGTGGCTCCATCAAAGGTTTAATATACTGATAATTTTTTCATTTGTTTAATATTATCACTCTTAGGAAACCACCCGATAAATAAGTTGGCAGGGAATCAACCCATCTTTCCCGTGTCACTCCAAGTGGAATTTCAGTTGAATGTATTTTACTATAAAATTTTCACAGCAAACCGAGCAGTTTTCAAGGCCCTGATTAAGTTCTACTTGTAAGCAGATAAAGTATTTTGCCACCGTGTGCAAAATTAACACTGACATCAACCTCATCACTTGATTCATGTGTCAGTCAAGAGAAATTGTAGAATTATTATGCAAGCAAATGTTTTACAAATTATGTTAATATTTGCACTACTTATATGCGTTAAAACCCAAACCAAAATAGATATTTCAGTATTCACGAACGTTCACTTAACAATGTAAATCCAACATTAAGAAATGTAACTATTTTCCCTGCTTCGTTACCAACTTAACTGCACGCATGCCGATCAGTTCGCCAGATAAAATACACGCAGGTAGGGGCAGTGACATTTTTCAAACGTTAATTTCAAAAATTCTCAATTAACTGTGAACAGCGTATACAGAAAGAATGCAGCTTGTGTGTGTGCCAAATTGAAATTGCCACTGATTTATGATACTTCCGTTGCCTTTGAAAGTTAGTACTCAATCTTGTTCTACTCTCTCTCTCTCTCTATCTCAATCTCTTCGGCAATAGCTGTCCAGCTTTCAAGGAAAGAAGAAAAAATTTCAAGTTAATTATGCTATATTTTGTCATCGTATCGACTTTCGTTGTACGTAGAATACAATGACCATCGGTGAGGGCTATAGTCAGGGGAAACTTGCGTACGATATGACATCGCACTAAGACCAGAATACTAAATAAAGAACGTTGTGAATATACTTAAATTACTTCCACTTTGAAAATGGGAATACAGAGCAGTGAACAATACAAAAAACTGGAAGGTGAGATATAAAGGATTCGCAATTAAGATTACTTTAACTGAAAAGGGCTCAGCAGGGTATATGATACCACGTTTTTTTTTAATATGTGGCTTATTGGTCTTATTATTTAATTTTTAAATTTACTTAACAAAAGCGAACGAAGTGTTCATATCAAAGTACTTTATATAACAATTTTATGTTGCCCCATTACAATCAACGATATAATAATAGACATAATATCAAATTGTACAATTGTTATATTTTCTTCTTTCAGTGACAATTTTACATAAAACAATTCGTATGCAGAACCTTTCACACGATCATTGAAATATTGCTGCCACTATCATTGTTGTTCTTGTTGTTTTTATACTGACTTGAACCTTCGATTTCTCTGTGTACTTTCTTTCCTCTTCGTCGCTATTTGTGTGACGTAAACTCACGTTATAATTAAATAATGCATACTTTACCAGAAATGAGGGATGCATCTTGAAAGAGTTTGAGAGCTGCTTTCTGCATAAACTTATATAGAATAAATAATATGTGTACGCAGAAATTTTATATATATATATATATACAATTATTTATGATACACTCACACACCCACTCACGCACACACAACATCTATGTTAATTTAGTTAAAAATACGAAGATGCAGGCAGATTTTATAGTTCTTTCCTCGACAAAACGTTATCGCCGTGTAAAACATCGCTATAATTTTACAACTTAACATTGGTGCATATTCCCTATGGGATAATTATGTCTTTGACATGACATTTTAATTTTGTTACACAACGAAAATAAAGTGAACTATATCACAAAACTGTAGTTTATAAAAATATAGAAATAATATAAAATTACAGCAACAAATTGTAATCACTGCAATAATTTTGCCACAAAAACATTTCATCATCTGAAACAGGTAGAAACCCAGAAATTTTTTAATTGGGATATGGACTTAAGCATATATTTTTATTTGGCACCAATTATCTCGACAAATATTTATAAATATCTAAAATACAATTTTTTTGGCGGAATCTAAGAAACAACCAGTGACATTTTTTTTTTGTTTTTTTGTTTTAGAACATTCCTTAATAAACAAACACTTGTCCCGTATATTTATGGCCAGGCAGACAGGACATGTTTACTTGTTTTAATCGCCATTGATAAAGGTTCCAGTTCCATTTACAGACAAAACGACAGCGACTTAAATAAAACTTGCTGAGAGAAAAAATTGCACACTCATTTTTTTAACACTGTCAACTGAAAATGTAAAAACTGGAAAATGATTATTGACATTATACAAACATCACTGCCTTTGGATCACTAAGAATGAAATGAGAGTATGTTGGCGCCAAACGGAGGCAGTTATTCTACCCGACCGGCCAGAAAAATGGCTGAAATACATCAAGGTGGGTGTATGTGAGCTAGGGGAAGCTTTGGGAAGGGGGGGGGGGATAATAATTTTATAAGAGTCCATTTTTAATCAAAATGTAAGCGTATTTTCATGAAAGATGCTTCAGAAAGCACATTTGGCAAAATATATCAATTTCATCAAATAAGACAATTATAATAATTTCTCGATTGTATCTAATACAGTTAATAATAATGTTTAGAAATATTTTAAATTGATTTTATTCACATCCATTTCAACTACGAAAGTTATAATTTTTACAACTAAAATAAATTTACGTAAAATCAATAATTAAAAATAATTTGTCTTATTAGTACCGTTATTTTCTTACTTACAAACATATTAATTGTTCTTCTTTCTCATTACAACGTCAAAACATTCTTTGATTTCGTGGCGCGTTACTGATTGACCTACTGATTATCGTATAATGAGAACGATGTATGTAATATTCAAGTTTTCAAATGTAAATCATGAAAGTTATTTTTTGTCAGTTTTAGTTTTTGTTTCCGTGATGACGCTTTGGCTGATGTTTGAAGATGTTGCGCGAAAAATAGCACAATGAGAGCAGCACTTTATTTTCTGTCTTCGTATTATCAAAGGTACGTTATAACACGTACTTTATATACGAGAACATACGTACCACAATGAGACAGAGGAATTAAAAAAAAAAATTCCTAATGCATTAAATTCATGCCTGCAATCCCATTGTTATAATATAGAATCATAACATGATTTTGTTTATTATAGTAGCTTTGTGAAAGAAATGAAAGCAATTAAAGCAAGTAACACGGTTGCGTTCTAAAAACAAAACCACTGCGTCTGAAAAGTATTACTCATTTATGTTTCAAACATGAATGTGGGAGATTTAATTAAATTTTCTCGTCCCTTTCGTTAAACGCCTCAAACAATGAATAAAGATTCGGTAGCAAAGTAACACTTCGACGAAAATGATTATAATATTTGAATAAAACGTTGCTCTGCTTCATTCGCGTTTCTCATTGCGACTTTTAAAAAACGCTTTGGTTTATATTACATTATAGCTTACACTGCAACATTACTTAATATCTTAACCATAGAAAGAAGACAGCAACTAACCGGTGACGTAGTTATAACGCGTATTTAATTGTCAACACGTTTAAACAAATTAAACTCTTTCTGTTCCTCTTTTGTAAGGTGATAATTGCAGTTAATACTTAACTTAAATCTGAATGAAAAGAAAATGAACGATTAAGTTCGTATAAATTTACGTATTTTATCTCGCGTCTTGGTGATTGGCAAATATACCTTAAACAAAATAAAATCTAAAATTTTACTGTTATATCATATATTTAAATTTATATAAGACATTTTTCATTTTAAAAGGACGTAAATAATTTAGTGTACGATAGAAGTAGCAGTCCAGTTTAAAATCAGCGTATTTGTGTAGAACATAATAATATCTTTATGACCATATATGTAAATATTTTCTTTAATCAATATTCTCTTAAACAATTTTAATAATTAGGAGCTCAGCATTAATGCAAGCCTAGAAAATACAAAAATAAAATAATGTGCGTTGTTTGGCTGGGCCTAAGATGCCAGGTACTCGGTAACAATATAAGTTATAATTATCACGCGTTATCATGTTACTGCAAATAAGCCACGCACAGCATTTCAAAAAATTTCTTCGTTTCCTTTTTGTAACTGAATAAAACTTGAAATCTATTTGAAATGCCATACAATAATACTCATGATTATAATATTAAAATGTTAACTTTTATTATCTGTTAGAACTTCTTAATATTGCTGTTTCATTTTAAAAAACTGAAACGCCTTAAAATTATTTAAAACCATTTGGATCCACTTGAAAGCTGACAAGTAATAACTTTTTTCACAACATTGCTACTCGCCATTAATTACAGGTATTTCTAATTAAGCAGATTATGTAGTTTATTCGCGATTTCTTTACACTTTTTGAATCAAACCTTTCAAAAATCGGCCCATGTATGATGTATTCAGTTATTTCCTTAATATGTCGTGTATTACAAGCGTTTTATATATCCGTTAACATAAAAATATCTTATTTTTGGTTACGTTTAACTTTTGCTTATATAAATTATAATGTTTTATTTATAACTAATATGAATAAAAGCAGGGACAAAATAGGTGTGTTGGTAATGCCTAGTAAAATTCTAATGCAAAATTTTATTTCACTGATTGCGCACGAATGTGGTGCGCTGTCCTTTGGGTGTAATTTTCTAGAATTGGTTAACCTTTGTTTGCATGAGGCGGAGGAATATCCTGGAAGAATAATTTCAGCAATGTTTTAAAAAAGTGTGAAGTAAGAATGAATGGCCTTAATTTAATCAAGTAACCATTATCGACAAAGCCTGGGAATTAATCTATGTAGTTATATACTACTTATACTCCACATAAATAGCCGCAGAGTACTCAATAATACAGATGTGAAATAGCCGCTTACTCCGAGAACTTCAGTCGTATACAAGAGCAAAATGGCGTCACTAGCCAGCAACATGTTGGATCGCCGTTAGCCAATCAGCGTCTGCTAACTTACTCGTCAACTGGCAGCCCAGCCAATAGAGGGAACCTTCAGCAGGACGCAGTAGCCAATTAGACACAAGACCCGTTCGCAAAGCCTCGCGTAACCAAACAGAGAATGGGCGCGCTCACGTCAAAGGAACCACCACGCCATTTCGTGTCTGTGTGGTTGTTTGCTCTGTGCCATAGCCAGGGACTTTGTATTTCTTCTGCATCTTTGTCTATGAATGTTTCATGATATCACGAAACTCGCAGCGCGTTGCTCACTGGTCGCTGTGATCCATTCACAGTTACTTCCGACTTCTCTCGAGCCCTGATAAAGGTATATCTCCATGATATTCCTCCTCATCATACAGACAAAGCTTAGAACATTATACCAGAAGGACAGCGCACATAATTCCTGCGCGCTCGTGTAATAATATTTTGCATAAGGACTATTTCTTACTAGGCATTACCAACACAACTATTTCTCCCTGCTTTTATTCCTATTACTTTTAAATTAAATTTTATAATTTATAGGGAAAATAGGGAAGTAAAAGTTCAGTTTAACCATATGTAAAGTACTTATATGTTAACACAAGCATAACGCTTGTAATATATGACATATTCGAGAGACAACGGAACATGTCATGCATGGGGTGTTTTTCCAGATATTTGGTTAGATAAGAGTGAAGAAACCGCCAATAGACTATAGAATCACGCTCGACGCAAGTACAGCGCACACCAGAGTATTACGTGGTTGCAACACTTGAGCTCGAAAATTGATGCGAGACCGAAAAGGTCATTAACCAGTGTTTCTGCTCATAACTTTCGGATAAGGAAATCCNNCAAGCCAGCAGCCGCGAACTTCAAATGGAGAATCAATTTTAAACGAAATTCCTTCTTGATGCGTCGATTTATGCGTCGATTATAAAGATAACTGTTTCAAACCAACACTATTTTTACGCGACTTTCTCAGAAAATACTGCTGTATAAAACTATTTTCGAAAATCTTTATTTATTCATCTTTTATTTTCCTATATAGATATTTCAATATCACATTTTAGAAAAAAAAACTAAACAAAACAATCGGCAATATGTCTGAAAGTAGCAACATTCCTTAAAAAAATTCCACGTTGAATATTTTTTGTTTGAAATAGTTATCTTTAAAATTGATGACATGGGAAGGAAATCCGTTTAACGTTGATTCCCCATTTGTAGTTCGCGGCAGCAGCTTGGTGGGCGGGGCCGTTAAGAACTGTAACTCGTGATCAGAAACGACACTTTGTAACGATAATAAATTGGAATAAATCAATAGAGTAATGTATATGCCCCCATAAATGTTTTTCCTGTCTCAAGAAAAATTGTTTTAAATATTTATATTTATGACAACAAACACAGAACATTTAGTTTCACGTAGACTTGAGTGAAGAGCTCTTCCTAGGCTGAAAAGATTAATCTGCATCTTCGGGAACACGTGTGATGTGTTTCAAATTCCGTGCACAGGCCGTTAAATGTTTATTAAGCAATTTGAAAATTATTCATTTTAAGTGTCTGTTAGTAAACGTGTATCACCAACTTCAACATGAGCACTGATTTGCGCGAACAAGCAAGACGCGCGGAGTGAAATTTTGCGGAAGCTGTTTAAGGGGAATTCGCACACGTATAAATCGGCAAGCACGCACGTGCGAGGGAAATGGCAGTGATGGAGGAGGTGGATATAGTTGTTTTTACGAGCAACTTACCAGTTGCACTTACCTCACGGGTTGTGTGGCAGAGATCCAGGGCGTCGTCGTTCGTCCTGTAAACTTGGGATACATAGAAACATTCAAGAGGAAGGTTTTAGCAATTCGTGCAGGCTACAAGCGCTCGGATCGACGGTGTTAACGGGACACTGTGGGCAGGCCCGGGCGCGAAGTTAAGTTAAGAGAACCTCCCCCTTCCCCTTCGCCTTTTTTTTACAATCTAGCAAAAAATTAACTTTAATTTTTTATATCGACGTATCGTACTTTAATTAATTTAACTATTTTCAATTATTTTCTATTTCGTTCGGAAAAAACTGACGTTATTTTCCGGGTCCTGTGTCCTCGATGTGAACGATCTTGGCCCCTGTCATGGCCCCTCCAACCTTAGGCCCTTAGGAAGCTGTCTAGTTTGCTTAGGCGGAAGTTCGTCGCTGACTATGGAGATGTGCGAAAGAAAATAACTCCAAGTGCAAAGAGAAAACGTGTAGTTGGAAAAACGACGTCTGGAGTAAAGCGCCTCGCATCTGCATACCAGATATAATATCAGCGGCAGACGAGATCAAGAAACGTGTACCCAACGTGAGAAAAAAAAATGACAAGAGGATAAAGTGCAACGAACTCAATAATTTACTAACAGGGGATTAGACCCTTCATTCAACCACTGCTGTGAACTAGTTACTGAAACGCACAGCCCGTTACTTAGAATCCTTTCACCTGCTGCGAAGAAAATCTCATGGTTTGTAGAAATAATCATTATAATTCTAGCCTGTACATTAACACACCACCTGAAATAATAATACGAGTGATTGAAGCGATTTATTGCTAGTCGATAACTGTACAGGTCAATAATGAAGAACATTCGTGTTTTCAAATGCCAAAATAAGGACAGTAATTTCTGAGAATAAAATAATTTTTTTTGCAAGAACATACACTCTAAAAATTTGTTTGTACTTTTACAAGAAAAATCCTTGGAAACCCAGTTGCTAAGAAAATCCTTTGTAAAACTACAAACAGTTTTCTTGTAAAATCTGCAAAACATATATTTTTAATATTACAAATGATAGTCTGGTATTAAAACTTACATTATTGAAAAGTGTGCATACATTTTTTTTCTAGAAAACAAATGTGATGAATTAATAACAAAGAGAAACTAAAAGAAAAAATATTTAAAAATATAATTTACGAAAAAAAAGAAGATACATTTAGCCAGCATGGGGACTAGAATCGATATCCCTTGTGCTTTTAGCCCGCACACTTAACCACAAGACCAACTTACAAATGAACTTAACACTTATTTTAATAGCAAATATATCGGCAAGTGCCTAAAAAATTATATCCCATTTGATTAAGAAAAATATATTTATTTTCCTTTTAAGAGCTCTGTTGTTGAGTTGAGAGATTTGGACGGCTCTTAAAGACGAAGTCTTGAGATCCGATTTAAGAGTTCTGGGTAGTTAGGAAACAGTTATTGAGTAATACGGTCACGTTATATTGAAATATTCGTTTTATTATGAATATTCGAGTTGTTTTAAGTGTTTTACGTTATTCAAATTTGCAATACACATATTTTTACACGCAACTACACTTTAAATCACCCACAGTTTTTGCACAAACAGCTATATACAGTTTCATATTCTTGAGTGTCCGCCATTTTCCTGAAGCTCATGGATACGGGTTGGTATAGTACAAATATTTTTTGAGGTCTATTAAAAACACGGCCCTTTACAAACGAGTAGTTTTACAAGAGATATCTTTGTACGGTTACAAGCGTTAGTGAAATTAAAAACCATTTTTTTTTTAATTACAATTTTTTTACAGTGTACGTTAGGTCTATACCATTCATATTGATATTGGTATTTCGTCGAAGAATTCAAACATAAGTCCTCTGCCATACGCTCTTCTGCCAAACAATAATATAATTTATAAATAAAATATACCCTTGTGATACACAACATATTGAGGTAACAACCAAGCACATCCTACGTGGGGTGATTTTTCAAATGTTTTATTAAAAAAATGTGAAGATAACGCGAACAGATTGTAGACATATACTACGTAACCTTGCATATAAGAAAGCCCAGAATATGCTTCAAAACCACACGTTAAGCAAAACTAGCCAATATCAGCGGTTGTCAAATATATGTAAATTATACATGGGTGATTACGCAGAAGAAACTGAGTTAGTAATTACAAAGTAAACTACACAGAAACGTGACGACCAATCAAAGGAACGAGCAAGCAGGGCGGTATATACAAATATATACAAAAAAACTCTGCAATGCGTTGGAGACTATCTACGGGAATTGTATTGAATTTGCAGCCAGCCATCGTCGATGTGCCAGTTGCCACTGTCTTTCTTCATTTTTTATCAATATGAATAAAAACAGAGCAGTTAGGCGTATCGCTAACGCCTAGTAAGAAATAGTAATCATGCAAAATAACACTATGCTGAGTGCGCACGAATGCGGTGCGTTGTCCCGTTGGTGTAATTTTCTATACCTAGTTAGTTAGGCTTTGTTTGCACGAGGCGAAGGAATAACCTGAGAGCGGAACTTTAGTAGGGCTTCATAAAAGTTGGAAGTAACCAGGAATGGACTATAATAACCACTTTTCGTTCTATTACTCAGATTTAAAGAATCATTCAAAGAATGCCAGAATAATGTTGCTTTGTCCCTTTTATGATAAGAAATATTTTTAACACTTTTAAATATACACGATGTAAAAATTATTTTGTATTTGTACAAGGGATAAATTGGAAACTAGTTGTAAAGTATGTTTTTGTAACATTACGAATAAATTACAGTACATTTCACAAAACGTTTGTATGGAATGTGTCTAAAGCTAGGATTGTCTTTTAACAACCAAGCGTTGTAGATTTGAAGTTTATTATAAATACATAGCTACATAAAACATTTTGTATGTTTTATAAAATAAAGTGAAAAAAACTTATGATATTCAGCTGCAGAGTTAAAAGAAAATTTTTGGTGCAACTTGTTTAAAAATAATTGTTGTAACAAGTACAGATATTTTTACTGTGCTGTCATAGGACATATTTTGATGAATTATTTTCTCGAAGATTATCTGCGGAATGTTTTCCTATCCATATCGAATGTATTTAGGCTTGCATATGAAATCCAACAAAACGCACGATTAAATGAGACTATACTATTTATAAATCCCTGAAAACTACAATTGAATAAAATACAAGTGTGTCTAGAATATTACAAATGAGATCTCATACTCCAAAATAATTAACGTCGTTCAAAGTATAATATTTTCAAGGAAAAAAATTCAGTCTTCCGTTAATGTTGGCTGTAGCGTACTATTAGTTTTACCGGGGGTTACGCAAATTAAATTTCTGCACCACCTGCCCAGGGTATTCAGCCCCCACCACCAGCTTTTTTTATTTGCGTTTTTAAAGTCTCTCGTGTAATTACGGCGTCCCTGCTCCGCGCCTTCATCTACAAAGTGTAGAGGAGATGCTCTTTTGGTGTCACTTACTGTACGACGAGGCAGTCAAGAACAGCGCAGCCTCGCCGTAGAGCAGTGTTTCTTAACCTGGGGCCCGCGAGTATATGTATGGGGGTCCGCAGTCTCATCTCTGGACCATTTAGCAATAATAAATAAATGCCACCAAAAGTCTCGCAATCGCTACGCTTACTTGGCACGACGAACGTACACCAGCGGGCGGTGTGCGAGACTGACTGAAGTGAGTGAAATAAGTGAGTGCGGGCCGTGACTGAACAGATTGCAAGTGTAATCCTATTTGAGATTACAACTTAGTAGTAACATCAACCCAAATATAACTAATTTAGTTGCAAAAAAAAAACAACACCAACCTTCACATTATCGTATTTTTTTTATAAAAAAAAAGGTATTTTTTTTTGTATTTGTGGTACTAAAATAAAGGGTACAAAATTTTTTGCTGTTTTTTTTAACTAAGGGAGTCCTTGAAAATTGTACTTGATTTTCTAGGGGTCCGTGGCTCTAAAAGGTTAGGAAACGTTGCCGTAGAGTATAGGCAGTTCAAGGTAGACCGAACACTTTTGATAGCCCTGCTTATTATATGAAAAAATTAATTCAGGCTCTTACAAAATAATACTATACCAAATCTGAAACTACCACTCAATACGTAGGTATAATATTACTAGAGTCCCGGACATTTCGCGAATTCATTTGAGGACAAGCTAGACTTCAAAAATATAAACATTTGACTTTCGTTTTAATTGCACTGTAGTCTGTAAGTCACGCCCTGGACGCGTTTTAAACAATACGTAACATGCAAGAAAAAGAGGGCCGAATGCCGTGCCACCTGGTCTCTAGTAAAAGTGGAGCAACATTCAACGAACAACTAACTAAGGATCGCGTACACAAAGGATTGTGAAGTCTAGCTTGTTGTCCACGAACCCGCGAAATTTCCGGGTCTCTAAATACTACTCAATACAGTTCCTGAAAAAATTTTAAAGTTTGCCAATATTAAACAATTTAAGACAATAATAAAAATAAATTAATACAATGTCCTTTTTACAATCTAAAAGAGTACTTGGAGCAAATCCAAGATCTTGGCGCTAAATTTTGAAACAGGGCAGTTAATTTAAAAATAAGTGATATGATAAAACGAATAATTTTATCAACATGATTATGAAGAGTTTGCAAACAAAACTTATATTTCGTAATTGTAGAGTTGGGAATGTTATAATTAGGGGCAGGTGTATTTCACAAAAATATTTATGGCCATGCTAGACTTCAATATCTTACGTCCACAACCACAACTTCCTTTGGCCGCGTGTCTATGTGAGAATACATGTTATTATTTGACTGGGCCAATCGTAATAAAGTACTCCGATACCGAACGTCCATGATTCGCGGACAGACACTTGAGACTCGAGACATTACAATCACCCAACCACGAAAGTGCATATGAACTTAAGTGTTTTGGAGTACAACTGGTCTTGAAATCTTTTCGCTAAAAACACTTGTCCTAGTTATAATAGCAAACTTGTTTACAGATGGTAAACCATTTAAGGTTGCCTTTTATTCTATTCATGGTATTGACATATTGTCAATAATCGTATCGTGTTACTGAGTGATTTATGTTCCATTAATTGCTGTGTATTGTAAAACTGTACATTGACAAACTCGATATTCCTGAGAACTATTTCGTGTAGGAATCCAAGAAGTACAAATAAATTATATTAAATGCTTATATGTACATTGTGTGGAATTACCTTTGCCATTCGACTCGTCACTTTATCCATGTGTCGGTCAATTGGACCTGTAAAATTATTAGATAAGTAAATAGTAATTAAATTTGCTCACTCTTAAAAAAAAAAACCGAAAGCAAAATAATAATTTCAGTATTCACAAAGGTTTAACTAGCACTTACATTTCATCGTTAACGCATGAATCTACTTTCCTTCTGTCGTTACTGACATTACTGGACGTATGCCAGTCAGTGTGCCTGTTAACACTTCGCATGCTGCCGTAGGAATATTATATTCGTCTGAATTGAACTGAGTTATATAGAGTTTGCCATGACATTTCGACATCCGCATACTTCACAGACATGGGCGAGGAATTATTACTTCGCCTGCACTTTACGTAAAGTTATACACAAAGTATTATTTACGTCAGCAACACTCGAAGTGTAAATTACTTAAATTAACGGGATGGATTGTACATTATTTTACGTAGGACAGAAGAATTGATTGGGGCACTTTCAACTCGGCATTATATCGGCAGAGAGCCAGCCAGTAATGGAAGTTGTTTAGTGTCTGGACTAATAGGACGGTTGTAAGTGGGGATATAGAGAACAGCAGAGCTGATGGTGATGCGGTCATTAATGCGGGAGACTCGCTTCTAGCTTGCCTTGATTGCCAGTAAATCTGTACCGCAGCCAGAGCGTTAAAACACAAGAACGAAGAGGCAGAGACGTTTTTCAGAAGTTGATTTCAAAAGTCTGTTTAATTCTACGTGAACTGACTATAGCCAACAATACAGAGGTGAAAATAGCCTCTTACATCGCGAACTCCAGCCGCACGCACCAGATTAATTTTTCTCCACTCGCCAGCAAGACGGAACGCCGCTGGCCAATTCACCGCCTCCGAGCCGACAACCCAGCCAATAAGGGAAACTTCCGCCGCACGCTGTAGCCGGTCAGACACGAGGCTCGTTCCCAGAGCCTCGTGCAGCCAGTCAGAGAATGGGCACGTCAACGTCACGCAGTTTCACATCTGTATATGTATCTATTCTGTGAGGGGTCGCGGTTGCTGCAGTGTCTAGAGCGCTCCCCTCTCACCAAGGCGAACCGGGTTCAATTCCCGGCGGGACCGCTCCCCAGACTTTCGCACGTGGGAATCAGATCGGACGATGCCACTGGTCAGTGGGTTTTCCCGGGGATCTCCTGTTTCCCCCCCGCCCTTGCATTCCGGCGCTGCTCCATACTCACCTCGCTTCACCCTCATCGGCTCTCAAGACCTCGATGTTATGACTCGGCTTCACGTCTTTTGCAGAAATTTTTCGTTTTTATGTCGTAATTGTGGATTCAGAGTAATTACTGACAAGGTACAATTGAGGCACTCGATCGTAAAACATTGTAACTAACATTTTGTACAAAAATGATATATTATTTGCACTAGAATCCGAAGGGTGTAATGAGTATTATGTGACGATCGTTTTGAGGGATAGTTTATTGTAAAGTGGAAAAAGGTGCTCACAAAACCACGGTATATAGCAGCTGTTTGGGAGCAAAACCTAGTATATGACAAATATGGCGGGCTTCCACCTTAACTGTGCTAGTGTAGATGCAGTTAAAATATGTTTGTTACAAATAGTGATTCTAGACGTAGTACTGATGACAACACTGACGTTCATCCAGATCGTCATCCAACACATGTTTGTCAAAAAGTTGGGGCTAGAATACTAATCAAAATGGCACGTAACATTTGCCCAGATATCTTCTCTCAAGCACGTAAAACATGGTATCCGAGTCACTTATCGAGTTATTCAACCTACGTATTTTGTTAATACGTATGTAAAGCAACAGTGCCATAAGTAAAGTTAGTGTTCTACTTTCTCTGTCTGCATTATTGGATGACCTAATAAATTAACCTGTAGAATGTGAAAGATCTCATTCATTACCGCTTTTATATCGTGTAGGAATTGCTGTTTTATGAGAATCGATGCTATGACATTTTACGTGCTATGAATATAGATGGGG
>NQII01002205.1:0-80192 GCA_002778355.1 Clitarchus hookeri | reverse complement strand
ATATATATATATATATATATATATATATATATATATATATATATATATATATATATATATATATCAGAGACACATTCAAAACATTAGAAGAAATAAGAAAATATATTAAATCAGTTATTGTGCAGAATAGGGACTGAATGGAAAACAAATTGTCTCAAAACTTTTAGGCATTATTAAGAGAAGCCCTTTAGGGGCTTTTAATATACATGGAAATACCATCAGGACAAAACAATTTCCCATCGGCCACTATTCGACACAATTACCAATTATTCGTTGTTTTTGGTTGTTAATGTTGGTTTCGCGAAAAGTGTGGATGTACACTGCATACTTAAATAAACGTATATGGTTTTTCTGTAGAGAAAATAAAGCTAAACGCAAACAGTTTTGTATTACCCCATTAAAGCCATGTGGCAACTTTATTTGCCACAACACTACCAGCTGTGCCCTGATAACAGTATACAACATGTTCGAATATCATTCTCCTTGACTTGACAGCACATTAACTCTATTAATAAGTTTAAAAAATTTATGACTGTGTTTTGGCCCAGTGGCATTTAAGTTGCCCCGCCAAAAACCAGGTACCAAAAGTAAACTGTATCCACAATAAATTTAGTGTTCCTGTGTGGCAGATGCACTTACAATACAATGTTCATATAATGTGAACATGTTTTGACTTATGGGCTTGAATGGGTATGCTTATAAATATGACAATACCTTGTATGGTATAAACTTAACACACATACTACTTGCAACACAATTAGCATAAAACATGGTATGTGACATACACCATGCTGAATTTATGTATCAATCGATTGTAAAACATGGTATCTACATGTAATTTTCCAATTTTTAGAATTTAAAACAATGTCCTTACACTATTCAAACTCCGCGTAAGACAGTTAGTAGGGACTAATAGCATTTTCAAGGCAAAAAAGGTACTGTTTCGTCACTCAAACATTCATTCTGCCGTTCCCGATAGTTTACTTTTCGTTGGTTCCCATGTTTTACGACCGAGCGCCTCAATTAAAGAAAATTTACATTTTACGAGTTGTTTTATATTGTTGTGCTTAATTTTTATTATGTGTTATGTGCTAGTTGCAAAAAACCAAGAACATATTTATATGTTTTATAAATACGTTTGTGCCTTTTTGCAAGCAGGATATAAACCCACAGTGAAAATTTGATACAAAAATATTAAGCGACTAGTATAGCGTAAATTTTCCGTAAACAAACATTTCTAATAATACGTGTGAAACTGAAATTGTGACAGGGAAACGGAGAATTTCTGGAAAAGGGGGAAGCTGAGCCTTAATACGCGCTCAAGCCTCTACACAACTACACTATGACGTCACAGAGCGCAGAGACAAGCACGTGGGACTGCACACGGAAGATGCACGTGCCCAGCACAAACCCCACAAATATATTTCGCTATGTATCTTTGCTTTGCAGCTGTCTGTGACGGCAACGGCCATTCTGACTTTATCTGTGGTGCCTTGTGCTAATCCTGATCAATTCCTACCACCGAATCAGTAAAAACAAAGCACACAAGTAAAGCCAAAGGGCAATTTAACGTGAAGTGAATTTTTAAATCATATTTGAATCGCAATTTTTTTTTTTTTTTTTTTTCGTAAATTCTCAGATTTCACTTACGCGCGTGATTTCTTTGACTTTAAATAATACAAAAGCATAAAATTTTTTTTTTAGAAAATAATTGATTAACGCGAACACTGAAGTACGATGAAAAACTCTTGAAACTAAGTAATTTTTTTTTCATGTTAACGGCTGAAAACACAGGCCTGTTTCTGGTGGCGCCAATGCCATTCAACTTACTTTCTACGCCAAAGGCTCGTAGAACACGCAGTCCCTAATTCTCTACTAAGTTCCACGACCATGCAAATATAACATGTTGTGACAATACGAACTGGAGATGTTATTATAGCAACGATAATTCCGCACGTAATCCGACGGAACGCGTTCTCCCTGCCTATTTAAGTGCCAGCACGTGCGCATGCGCAGTTCGGTTGGAGAGAGATGTGCTACTACTGCTTCGGAAAGAAGGAACATATTCTGTTCTTTGCGCTTCCTCAATGACCAGTGAAATAAGTCGCTGACGGCTCCGGCGCACACAACTGCAGTGACGGGAAATACAGTTTCTGTTACCGAAAAATAACACACTTCGCTGAGCGATTCTCTGCAATATTGCAACTTCCGCACTGAAGCTTATTGTGCGTACGTGTTATCGTAGACTTCCCCAGAGTGACATGATTTAATCTATACCGTGAGTTAGGCACTCTATTGATTTTCGATTTAACAGAAGATTATATTTTATGTTCGCGTAGCCACAATCTAATTGCATCACTTGCACCTAGTTGTCACATGGGTCTCATTGTAAGCATTTGTGTCTATTCTAATTTTTAAAAAAAATACGGAATATTTTACAATGTATATCTTTTTATAGGAGCGAAATTCAAATATAAATTTTGTTGCTCATTCACAAATTTCGTTATTGAAACACAAATGTGGTCGTTGAAAAGTGTCAAAGTCAGCAAAAATCGCTGTAAGTGACCCTCTGTCCACGATATTTTGTTCTGCAAAACAGTGTTTTACTATAGCGACAATGCTTTATCTTTACTGAATTGATTGTTGTATTAAACCCCAATGGTCACCGCTGAAAATTCTGAGGAAACAGAAAACACGCGAGGCTTGTAATGCTGTTTTCCACCGCTGCCGCAATTCTTTACGATATCGTTTACTTGGGATTCCCTTTAACATTCTGCCCTGGAATCCGACGCGACCGGGAGAACCACACGGGACTACAGGATTCTCTACACCGATACTCTCAACACCGACACGGGATTTTCTAGCTAAATCTTTTTAAATTGCATGATTGAACAGTAACTTGACGTCTGTTTATATTTATTTACAGTTTTCCAATAGATTCGTGCTTTCGTGCAAAAACAAACACTTGGCGCAACACAAATATGTATTCGTGACATTGAAACTTGAACAGGGGTAAGAGTGATAATCTTACAGAGTACGTGCTTGCGTGAAATAATATGCAAACCAATAGTTGAAAGACGTATCGTTTTGGCCGTTCTGTTGGAAATATAGCTCTCCATTGCTAAATGTAAGAACATTGGTTAATTTTCTTTCTTTTTTACAATATGAATTACTTGGAAGCTAATTTTGTTCGCTACTTCGATGAGGCCGCCCGAAGAATAATACCGAGCTATATCAAGTGCACCAGAAGTTTCGAGAACCATTGGTTACAACGCAAGCACCTATGGCATATCAATTATTTGTTGTGTCTGCTGTTTGCACAGAAACAATTTGTTCGCAAACTACCATAAGTTAGTTTAAACTGTAAAAACAGCGATTCCACACCGCCCGTGTTTATAAGGTCAGGATACTATGTTAAAAAATTATAGGAAGTAGGTGGGATGTGTCTGGTTTGCAGTGGGGCCACGGTGGTGTATTGGTTAGACTACTCCCCCTCCCATCTAGGCTAACGATGTTCGATTCTCGGCGGGGTAATCGTGCCGGACGATGCCACTGGTCGGCGGGTTTTCTCGGGGATCTCCCGTTTCCCCCGCCCTTGCATTCCGGCGCTGCTCCATACTCACCTCGCTTCACCCTCATCGGCTCACAAGACCCCGATGTTAAGAGCCGCGGAAACCTCTCCACTCCACTCTGGTTTGCAGTGTTCTAATGAAATGGTTTTCACGTACGCCGTAACTTCGGGTGAACTCGGTAGACCTCGGAATGTTTCTTCGGACGTCGCCGTGAAGCGCCGTGCAAAGTTATGTTCCCAGAGTTGCCAACACGGATAACAAGCATGTTATCTTGTGGTGCGGTTGACACGGGAAGTAACGTGTGCACAGTACGTGAGCAGTCTAACGGGACACCGACTCAACCGATGCACAGTACGTGAGCAGTCGAACGGGACACCGACTCAACCGACAGGCTCTCGTGCCGTTGCTACGCCAGTCAACAAGGTCGCAGTGCCATGGAGTGCGCAAGCTCGTTCATCAGTGATTTAAAAGCGATTCCTTTTTGTTTTCTCTTTCTCGCCACTTAATACTTTTTTTCCCCTTCGTATTAATAATTCCTCTGGGACTTCCGTCACATACTGCTCTTTTAGCTAAACCCTCATTTTGTTTTTGTATTTTGTACTTCCTTGTATACCAGAAACGTCAGAGCAGGCCTAATTTTTCTACTTCCCCTCACTCACTCGCCACTTTTNTTTTTTTTTTTTTTTTTTTTTTTTGCGGATTTGACTCTTCTAACTTTCTATGCGTGCTTTCATTTTGAATTACTTACAGAATAAACTCTCATAGATTATCAAAATTTGCTGCAAGTTCCTCTTTGTTGGTAACCTGCTCACCTTTACTAAATTATTTTGAAAATAAATTAATTGGAATACAAATAATAAACTTTGTCTGTATATATTCATACCAATGTCTTTTCATGGCCCTTGTACAAGTGGCACAAGAACATTAACTGCAAAATGAGATTTTTTTGGAAAATATAAGTTTAGCACTTCCGTTACGGCAAAATTACGGCAGGTTTAATTTTTTTTTAAATTAACTTAATATTATGGAAACTTTTTTCTCAATATATTTGCAACTAATTAATTTTATTAAAAATGAACAGTTATGTTAATACAAATTGAAAACATTAGTTACATAAAAATATTTTTTTGGGTAATATTTATGTACTGCGACGTTATGTATNATTAATACAAATTGAAAACATTAGTTACATAAAAATATTTTTTTGGGTAATATTTATGTACTGCGACGTTATGTATCTAATAATTTTAAACAATTCTCTTTAAAAAATGTTTATGGATAAATGTTATAGTATCATTTGATTTCAGTGCGTCTGAACTCTAAGAAAATTTCTAAACGACAAAAATGGCCGCACTTTCTTGAATGTACAGGAACTGCCAAAGACAGTGGTCAGAATTAAAGCTATAGTGAAGAAGAACCAAATAACGATACTCATTCATAAACTTCCAAGTCGTAAATTTATAGTCTACTATCTTTCTGTCCGCGGCTTCACCCGCGCGTACTATATCCTTGAATAACCTTCTAGGTATTTACACGGCCAACCATATTTCTTCCCTTTTCACCCTCTTTGGGGTAAAATTTCGAGAGAAAAAAACTTTCTTATTGGGTGCCATGCACCGTAAGGGGAAGCCACCATAAATTTTCATGTTTTTTTTTCTTACAGCGGTTTGGGCTGTACGTTGATAAGTGAGTGAGTTTATTAGTCAGTTGGGACACTTTGTTTTATACAAGGAGATTTATTTTTGGTTACTTCCAACTTCTCTCAGAGTTATGCTTTCAGGCTACTTACTACGTATCCTTCCACCACGTGCATTCAAAACGTACACGAGTAGAAAAAAATACACCAAGGAGAAAGCAACGCAACGTATTTATGCGCTGAGCAAACGGTCAAAAATAAAAATTTTGCTTGTAGAAAGAAAACGCGTTTCCTACAGTTTTATCTGAAAAAGTAAATATGTCAGTAAGAAACTTGACCTCACACGTGACGCACCAAAACTCAACTTAATAATATTTAACACAACAACTATTCCTTACTTACCAACATACACCTTTTCTCTCGTTTTAAATGTCCAGTGACTGTAATAAAAATATTACAATTTCGTAGACAAATTATACGTGAATGTTTTATTTTAAAAAAACTAAGAACTTTAATTTTTATGGGTGTAAAAATCGCTTGTGATATATGATATATTCAAGCAACAGCCAAACACATCTCACCTGGTGTGAATTTTGAAATGTTGGTTTCAAAAAGTGTAAAGATAGCGTGAACAGACTATAGTCGAGGAAACGATGCGAACTGCACCTGCTCGTAAGGCAATCACTTATTTGCGGGAGTCACACGGGTTGCAGTTTAAAATCCTGCAGGCGCTTCAGCAGTCGCATGTGAGGGCAATACTAGATTCATGTTACAATGTACGCTGATTTTGACGTACTGCTGTGACATTTAATCTTTAGTTAAATTACGCAACACGATAATGTACTATGGTCATATACATCGAGGATATCTACTTAGAATAAAAAAAACAATCGTCCCAGACTAGCTTAATTTCTTTACCAACAAATCTATCTAAGGGTGAGTCCATCTCGAAGTACACTTAGGGTGACGATATTTTATTCACACACTAACAAGCTAAATGGCCAAATTGAGTTGTGACTTCAGACGAAGAAACATTTGGACTCTTGTGTTAGTTCTTTCTTCAATAATCCTCTTTAAATAAAATGAATTTTCTTCCTGAAACAAGCATAGTCGAAATTACAAAACAAATGTTCCTTTAAACTTTTAAATAACATCAGTTATATTCTTATTATCAATCTAAATTTCACCATTTTTTTCGTAGAGATAGTAATTATTTTTAGTAAAACATACACAAAAGCATTTTAAATAGTAGTTTTAAAGTAATAGCGCATATTTACTGAATAAAGCTATGTGTACGACATAAAATGGCAATAATTTTGACGCCTACGGCGTCTCTAGATTTACTCGTCCGTACTCAAGCTATAGTGGAGCTCACAGGCGGGTACNAATCGCCCTGTGTTTACTTAAGTAGTAAATTGGCCCTTTAGACACCAGTATAAACACTTTCTACCAAGCGACAGTTTTGGTGCTTGTCAATTTGAAATTAAGCAAATGTAAGGATGGGAAGTGAAATTATAATTTAATACTATGTTTTAACTTACAATGTTATATACAAAAGTGTGTGGGGGGATGCAAACACAGAAAAGGTATTACAGTACATATCGGACGGTTAAATTAAACTGATAACGCTTAGTTTGTTGTGTGGGACAGTAAAGCGATCATTTTTCAAGTGGGAAATTATGTTTGGGAAAAGCATGGTTCGCAAATTGTGGGGCGTCGAAATTTGACAACGCTTCGGATATGGCGATGGGTGCGCGTTTCACACTGTCTCACGGAACCACCACCAACCCAACAAGATAATAACATCGTGCAGTAAATTACAAAAGGGGGTTCGAAATGTTGACTTGCTACTTGAGTACAGATACTACATCGGCTGTGCAGAGATTGACGTTGGCGTACCCGTTCGTTGATTGGCTGCGCAAAACTCTGGGACGAGCGTTGTCCGATTCGCTACTGTGATTTGCGAAAAGTTTACCTATTGACTGGGCTGCCGGCTGGCAAGTAGGTTGGCAACGGCGTTTTGACCATGGAGGTAGGAATAACAGGAGATAAAGACTATTCACGATAAAGTGAACACTTTTGAAATCAACCTTAGAAAAAAGTCACTGTCGTTGCCTGTATGTATTTTAACAGGCGCGCTGAGTGACATGTGCGCAGTAAAGTTGGTAACGATGGAAGGAAAATAGTTCCACGACTGAAAGTCGAATTAAAAATGTTAAGTAGCCATTTGTAATTATTTAAATTATTTCTTTCGTTTTCTGTTTTCAAAATACACCTAAGTGTAAAAATGAGCAGATTTGTATAAACTATTTTCTTTTCTAATAATTTCACAACTTCGCTAGCTCGACGTATCTAAAATGATTAGGCCCATGACAGTGTTAAATCTTTAAAAAGGCGGAATAATACACAATGTTCATACAAGTAGCTCCTAAGCAGGGCTTTCAAAAGTGCTCCTTTTACCGTGAACAACGTATAACCTACTATAACGTCATTGAACTGCCTTTTCGTCAATCGCCATAGCGTGACGACCATAACATTGAAAATGTTGAGGCAGGTTTTTGTAATTAATGCATGTAAAATGTGGACCTAATTCTTCCCTGTTTTTATTCATATTGATTATAAGTTACGTATTATAATTTAAAAAACAAAATATAAGTAAAAGTTCAATTTAATCCAAAATAACATACTTTTATCTTAACAGAAGCATAAAACGCTTGTGTTGTATAGCATATTTAGGAAACAACCAAACACGTCATATATGGGGTGACTTTTGAAATGTTTGATGCGAAAAGTGTGAAGAAACCGCAAATAGACTTTCGGGATTTTTTTTTTCATATAAACAAACTAGATAGACCAAGAACCCAACATGGCGAGGTAGGATTCTGCTTAGGCCTTGCTTTGGGAAGTTCTGAGCCAACGGCGAGCAGAGTGTAGCACTCGGCATTCTACCCAATATTACCACCGCGGCAGGTGCGTGCGCGCGCCTCGTCAAATGCGCCGTTGCCGGTCGCCATGGCAATGCGTCTCGATTCCCCCCCTTCCCCGCTTCATCAATCTCGTTTCCTTTTGTCGCTTGCCGTGAGGCGCGGGCGGTAAACAAAGTAACTCATCCATATTTAGGTCTTCCCCTGCTCGGATGCCGTCACGATGACCCCCGCAGTTAAAAAGAACGGCGGAATACTGCACTGCGCACTGCACCTGGGGCAACGAACGCTTCTCCTGCAGCAACACACTGTCTTCGGCGAACTGAGCAAGAGGCCAATACAAGTATGCTAATTTAACGGCTTCTCAGACGAACATTATAACTACATTGCATGTGACATAACTTTAATTTATTTACACTCAAACTCGAGCGATTACAGAATTCAACTAAGAACGTCTGCAACTTATTTCAAAACAGTATTATTAAAAAAACAATAAAAAATATTGAATAAAATATTTTTCAATGGGCGTTCAGATCCAACCCCATACTCCTCCTCCTATTCCCACAACCTATCAACCAGTAAACCACAACTTATACAATATTTGAATGTAGAGCTCGAACATTTCAGAATCTCACGTTACAGTTTTAACAGTTTGCTGTGTGCTCTCTTACTGAGAACACTTTCAGAGAAAATAACTAAGCAAGATAAAAGAATAAAAGTACAAAAACATAAACGTAAAATTAGCTTGAAGAACATTAACTAGTAAAACTTGTGGGTGATTGACGGGAAATATATAATAACATAATATTTTATTCATAGACCCATGTCGGGGAATGCAAGTAATTCACCTTCTTCTGAGTGTGTTAAAGTGTATGGCGTAGCCTCTTTCCTGTTGCTTATAGGAAAAAATATGAATTAGAGAGCCGATTTGAACGCATATAATATAAGAAGCACAAAATAAATAATTTCTTTGCCGTATTGTGATATAAGCTGTTCACGGTAAAGTGAGCACTTTTGAGGCCCTAGTTACTTTTTTCTATCAGTCATTTTTTATACTTACGCCTCTTAAAAAAATATATATTGCAATGTAAGTAATAAACACAGTGTATGTATTTCACCAGAATGGAAAGTTAACGTCTAAGGCTACAATAAAACATAATTATTGACTGTTATTCCAAATGAGAGGGCTTCAAAAAGTGCTCACTTTACCGTGAATCGCCTTTACTAAAGATTTCACTGGCCAGTTCTTTGAGTAACGTCATATATTGTTCCGTCATCGCTGACAAGCATTGGTGTTCACTGAGAATGGTACTCGCAAATTTTCGATGACTCCTCGCACGAGGCTACAACAATTACCGAAAACGTTTAACATTACTGGAGTTTGCAAAGGCAGTGCAACGTGGCTTCTAAACATGTTTAAAGAGATTCAGAAGGTAGCGTCATTAAATAAAAAACAGTCTTTATGGAAATATTATATTTAAAAAAAACCTTTAAACGCAAAATTATTTTGTTATTAAATTTTATTTTACTCAGTTCCGCAAGTATTACAGTCCGTTCATGATTACTTCCAACTTTTCTGAAAACTTTCTAAAGTTCAACTTTTAGGCTATTACTCCAACCCATTCAAACAAACCTTAACTTTGATAAGAACATTACACCAAAGGGAAAACGCATCGCATTCTTACACACTCATTTAATAATAATTTGCATTAGAATGATCTCTTACTAGGCATTATCAACACACCTATTTTATTCCTGTTTTATTCGCATTATTAGAGATTAAACGTTTTTAGTTATAGGTAAAGTATAAGCAAATGTTCAATTAAACATAACATAGGATACCGTTATGTACAGAAGTATAAAAAGTTTTTAATACGTAATATATATTTGGCAAACAGCCAAAAATTTCATACATAGGATGATTTTTCTAATATTTTATTCAGTAAGTGTGAAGACACCGCGAATATACTATAGTATGGTTTATTATGCGTAAACTGTCTTTTAACCAGCAGCTAACAAATGTAAGATAGAAATTCCCAGTTTTTTCCCCTTTTACTTTAATTAATTAAACCTTGTGAAATGATCAGTTTACTGACGGACAAACATGCTTACTGCAGGCTTTTCCGTCTCTACTGTCGCGTACTCACAAACCATCAGTGGTTTGTGAGTACGCGACAGTAACGGAACGTGGCAACTGTGAACGTTCCTACCTGTGTTGCAGGAAAGCAGCACTGGAGATCTAAGCGGAGCGGCGATGGAATGAAAGGGCGGAGGAAACGGGAGATCCCCGAGAAAACCCGTAGACCAGCGGCATCATCCGGCACGATTCCCACATGCGAAGATTCCGGTGACCCGGCCGGGGATTGAACCCGGTTAGCCTTGGTGGGGGGCGAGCAGGCTAACCGCTCAGCCACCGCGGCCCCAGCGCTGGAGGGAAGGTTTAGAATTTCAAACCTCAGGCACGTATTTCTCGACGCACACTCTAAGAGTCCGTTCATGGTTACTTCCAACTTTTATGAAGCCCTGCTAAAGTTCTACTTTCAAGCTTTTCCTCCGCCTCATGAAAACAAAGCTTAACACCACAGGGACAGCGCACAGCATTAGTGCGCACTCAGTTTAATAATATTATGCATGAGAACTATTTCTTACTAGGCATTACCAACATAAATATTTTCTCCCTGTTTATATTCATATTAATTATAATAAAATTTTGTAATGTATAGTTATATAATAAGTAAAAGTTCAATTAACCCAAAAATCAAATACGCTTATGTTAACAGAAGCATAAAACGCTTGTAATACGCAACATATTTAGAAAACAACGAAACGCGTGTTATATGGAATTAATTTTTTACACGTTCGATTAAAAAAGCAGGAAGAAACCGCGAAATAAACTACAATGTGGAATTTGCATACACATGTGATGCTTTCTCGCGGGAAGTGTCTGCGCCATCTTTAGATACGAGGAGTATGCATCTTGTCGCAGACGTGATGTTATACTCTATTTGCGGTTTGTTCACACTTTCTGAACATAAAATAATTCACAACATTTACGACGTATCCGGCTGTATCCTAAATATTTCGTGTAACGCGTGCGTTTTGTAGTTTTGTCACCTTAAGAGTGCCTTATATTTGGATCATTTAACTTCTACTTACATTTTGTCTGTAAATCGTAAAATATAATTTATAATTAATATGAATAAAACTGGTAGAATATATATGAGTCATTGCGTGCGCACGAACACGGCGCGCTGTCCCATTGGTGTAATTTTGTCGACTTTTGTTTGCGCGAGGCGGAGGAATAGCCTCGATGTATAACTTTAGCAGGGCTTTAGAAAAGTTTGAAGTAACCGGCGAATGGGCTCTACACTGCGTCCAATACGAGGCGCAGGATAGAGGTTCCAAAGCTGTAGAACGTGTTCATCCGTGCCTGCACGTACGCCTGACCTCCGCGCCATCGACAGACGTCCATGTATGGCGGGTTTTCTGACGCAACGACAGCTATCGAGGTAGCGCCTGCAAGTGCTGCAAGCCCGCACGGCTCCCTCGTGTCGACGGTTGCCTAATCGGCCGGCGCTGGGCCACGCGTTTTTGACGTCTGCGCTCCCTGGACGCGAGTTCTCGAATTGTTAATTTTTAATTTTTCTGCCGTTCCATCAGCCGTGTGATTTTGAAACATTCTCTTTACTGTTCGATAGCTGATTGCATTAAGGCAGTGGTATCCATTCCATCTTCAATTTTTCTTACAAATCATTGTAATGCAAATGTATAACCAGACATAAAAAAATTAAAGCTATACATGACATAGAGGACTACTTAACTAATTTTTTGAAACTAGTACGGTTTAAATCATACCTGTATTTTCTCATGTGGGGTTGGCATTATTAAATGATTAGGTAATATTTGATTATGGTTACAGATGTGAAACTAATCATGTAAGGAAAATAAGTTGAATTTCATAATAACTGTTAAGATGTTCCCTATTCCTTGAGTAGCTTGGTTTTTAAATATACACTCCGAAAATTAAATAATGGGGGAAAATAAGTAAATATAAAATGGCAAGGATATTTCCCCGTTAACAATTTATCATGTATAGACTGCACACGATAAATCGAGCATTTATGAAAGCCCTGCTTAAGATGTAATTTTTTCTCATTTTGTATTCTTCCACTGTAGTGAAAATATACATTACCATGGGCCTAATAACTTTATTCATGCTTTACTTTAGTCAAACGTGGAATTGGTAGGACACAAATGTGTTATAAATACACCAGTTCGTACTCTTACTTATACACCTTAAAATTATATTTTATGTTAGTACGAAAGGACCATGTAAATAAAATATTTTGTTTAATTTTGATTAATTTGGCAGATTTAAGTGCATTAAATTTAGAATTTAATTTATATTGTTGTATAAAGCAAAATACCAACTTGTTTCATCACAATTCTAAAAATTACACTCGCACTGTAACGCGATGACTCAGAACTGTTTTACTTAATTCGCTGCCAACTTAAGTAGGAGTCTGTTTGTCTGTGTGTGCAGTATAGCATATGCAGTTAACAGGAAGTAATTGTTTTACAAAGGTTGATTTCAAAAGCGTTCACTTTACCGTGAACAGCCCCTACTGGGATTTGCCAAACCATAAAAAAATTACAAAATGATTAGTGTTGTCTGAAAGAGGAGAATAGTTGCGGTGTCTTACGGACGAGGAATAAAGTTCTGTAAATGTATTTTCCCACGTGCGGAACTCCGAGCGATTCCGCCGGGAATCGAACCCGATTCGCAGTGGTGGGAGGCGAGTAGTCTCACCACCTTATAAGCCATCGATACAGAGGAAAAAATATAATTTGGGCATTGATAATTATCACGCATTGATCTCTTTACTCAGGAGAAGTAAAAACCTGCATAAATGAGTGTAGCTGAATTGTTCCTTTTCAAGAATAGTAGTCTAATTTACACTTGTCATATATTCCTAAAAACTGATGTACCCTAATGAAGATTAGGCCTCTTTAGCTATTTGTAGCAGTGATGCAGTGATAATTAAATTAGCAGAAACAAGAAACATTATTTTTGTTACACATTCTAAAATGAGATTATAAGTAATTTAAAACGTTTTTTCTTTTACATTTACGTACCTAAAGGCTGAAAAATGTTCAATTTTTTTATCGCACAAATATTAAGTTATATATGACACTGTTGCTCTCCTTCAACAGCCTGCGGAGAGGTCCTGCTGGAGGATGATCGGCCCGTTCTTGCAGGACTTCACATCAGAGCAGCTTCGCTGCCCGCCATAGTCCGCCTCATTGTCACTGCTTTCGGTGAGTGCCAGCACCTCACTCTCATCAGCTGTGTGTCATGTGCGGGAAACTCACTGTGTTATTAAATANCACAACAAAGCAGTAGTGACCCCACAGATCAATGGTTTTTGAACCGTGGGGCCATGGGTGAACATCTATTTGCATAGGTCTTGCCTCAAAATACATTCACTACTTTTTGTGCGGTACGGCAATATTTTGAACCTGTTTTAAAGATAACCTACAGTCTGGTAAATGTACTACCTAACATTCACAAAAATTCAGGATATAGATATATTCATTCTACACTAACATGGATGGGTCTACTTTTGTAAAAAAAAAATGGCCTTATTACTAACACAAAAATGTAACTTTGTACCATTCTATTACTTCAAAAGGCATGTAGTGATATTTGGCACGTAAAGGAAAAGAAAGCTCATAAGAACCCGTTTTCGTATAAAAACTCGCATAAATGCTTGATCAGTAAGAGGATACACAACATTTTAATTAACCTACGAGTCTATATGTCTGCTTTTACAAATCTTTGCAGGCACCCTACATGCAGGTTACTTTGCAGGTATAAAATTATCCTTAGCTTTTTATTCTTTTTTACAACTTTCAAGCATTTAAAGGAAAAATGTTTTTTATAGGCATACGTGGCTACAATTTAGCGAAACATTTACATGTGTACGTGGATGGATGATGTTGCACGGTACTAAGCTTTACTCATTATTCACGGAGTGTTCGCTATATTTTCATACAGCTTTAGTTTACCCAATACTGCGTCAAATTGTTGTTACACTTGTACAGGCTTCTCAGCTAAGCTCTTTATGCAGTTGGAAACTGTAGTGGACACAGTGCAGTGAATGTCCTGTGTGACTGTTCTCCTGTAGAATGTGATGGTGAGCTGTCAAAGGAGAGCAGCACCATGGTGGACGTCGTGTTCAGGACGCACAGGTGGTTCACAACGTCGACAGAGCTGGCGAGTCATCTCATGTCCCTGCCCAAGCACGCGGCTGGACTCACCCCGTGCCCCGCGCCGGACCGCGATCACTCGCCAGACACCGGTGCCACGTGTCCGACTGCGCAGTTTCAGAGGAAAGTCTGCCAAGCCTTCAGGTAACTCTCTTCCCATTTCTGTTTCGCCAACTGTCGCTGAGGAAACTCCGAACAGTATCAATATAAAACTGACAAGCCAAAATGCATTTTATCAACCGCAGCGCGGCACTGAATATTTATGCTGAATTTCTAGTGGATGTTGTTATCTAGTGGGATTTTTTATTTAAAATGATAGTTAAAACACGTTGATTTTGAGTGTCTCTGAGAATTGGACACAAAACAATCACAAAGACATGGTTATAAATATTTTGCAGATGGATGAAAATTACAATGCAGTTAGTGATTTTGTCACCCCGGGCCACTCTTTTAACAAATTCCCCATCCCCTCTTCCTATTATCATTTTTATTTGCAGTTCTTATGCTCATAATTTAATAAAAGAACATACAGTTCCACATGGCACGGGGTTTACTTGCATTTTACTATTCTCTCACGCACTAGCCTATAAACATATTATTGAACCCACTGCAATTCGAAACAGGGGTTAAAACATGTGTAAATACAAATTTATTAAGTACAGTAACTCATGTCACTAATTTTTGCCACTTTAATAAAGATTTTTCTGAACTGTGCACTTCCTGCCTAAAATAAAAATTTGTTAGCATTAGCTGAATACGGAGCATTTTGGCAAAAATATATATCCTTTAAAACAGTTATTTGTTAACCTTCATATTTTGAATGTATTCTGGAGAGAAACCCTTGGACTCCCACTTTAAACTTGGCTGCCAGTCATGTCATTCTGTACTACTTTATTTGCCAATTTATCAATTCAAATGTCCCTGAGCTATCAGGCCTTATTCACAGCTCGCAGTCGGCAGTCAGAGATGAGTTTCTCAACTAAAATAAACATATTCACAACGTGCAGTCGGCAGTCGGGCATTCAGCAGTCGGAGATGGTCCATCTTTATCTTCGACTGCTCGACTGCCGACTGCCGAAAATTTCCAACTAATCAGATGTCGCGCTCGCGATCACACGATGTAAACAAATATTTGTTGCAGGACTGTTTATTATTTGTATGTTGATAGTGTGCATGTTGACTTCAGTGTATATTGCACGTAATTATGGAAGGCGATAATTCAGTGACGGAAATCGTAATTGATCTCGTAAAAGAAAGTACCAGTACATAGGCCTAATATATTTCATTAAAATTATGTTTAGTAATTTACAAAATTTAGCTTAAGGAATTAAATCAGTTGTTACCTTCCAATTGGGTTTTGTGTATTGATATTATCGGGCTAGAAAATCGTTTTCCCAGTGTTTATTTTTTTCAAAACTAAACTAGCAATGTTTACAAACAATACTTCAAAAACATGGACTGCACATTGTGAATTGCATTCGACTGCCGACAGCTGACTGCACATTGTGAATAAGGACTCAGGCTTACTTCTACACTCCCATTAATGAAACCCTATGCGCCTAAGATGTTTACGAAATTCCATAAAATAAAAAAAATGAAAGGTGTAGACTAGAACAAAACAAGCAATTCAGCCCCCTTTCATTGATAAAACTAAACTGCTATACTCTTCCATTTTTATTAAGTGTATCACACCATCCCTCTCCCCCCACCCCCCTCGCGTAAGTATGGTCCATTTTGGCAATCACTTTTTTCAACCCTCAAGTGGCAGTCCACCTGGTCTGCCTTTTGTGTCAACCCTGCATGTTAGATGTTTTGTAATGACTGCATAAATCTTCTACAAAAATTTATGGAGCAGACTCAAAAAGGTATAAATTCCTTATAGGATGATACAGTAAATACAGCATGTTGTGCATCACGAAAATTTTAGTCGTTATAGAAGAAAAAAAAAACCAATAATTTATATATTCTGGCAACTCTTTAATGAGGTCTTCAGAGCCAATGGGGGTGAAGCTAAGTGGATATAGAGCAGCGCCAGAATGCAAGGGCAGGGGAAACGGAAGATCCTCGAGAAAATCTACCTATCGGCAGCATTGTCCAGCACGATTCCCACATGCAAAGATCCAGCCGGAAATTGAGCCCAGTTCGCCTTAGTGGGAAGTGAGCGCTACGGCATCTAAAGTAAATAAGACTTTTTTTTCATGTAGGTCCTGATATTTGAAGCATTTTACTGATGCACAGAACATTTCTAGCTTCAGAGATTTATGATTTTAAAACATGTATAATGCAATGCAATAATGTGAATATGTCTGTAGGTATTGGATCTTACACTTCCCAATCCACTTCAATCTGGACTCGGCACTAACGAATGCCCTAAGAGACTTCCAGTCGACACTGTCTCCAAAAGAAGCAGAGTTGTTTGATCTGTCACAAGTGCCGTCCTACGACTGGATGCGAAATGTATCCATCCGCAGCAATAATACTAGCAGCAACGAATCACAGCAGCTACCGCAGCTGGAGCTGAAAGAATCATCTAAGGTGTCGCTGGTTCTTAACCAGGTTGCACCCATGCAGTTGGCAGAGCACATAACACACCTGGAACATAAGATCATTAGGAGGATAACGGTAATTTTCAAGTGAAACTAAATCTGTCGTAGAAATGAAGTCACAGCCAACATATAAAATTTTTTAAATATTAATATTTATTCTAAAATTACATCTATTTCAACATACAAACTTTATTACAACAGTACTGTACTCCAAATTGTGTGGGAATAGGTCGGAGAGTTTTTGTTCTTGAGATACAAAGTATAAGCTTAAGGCTTCACGTGGCACTTGATTACTGGTTGCTGGGTAAATACACTATTAACGGGTTAGTTTAATTCTCATACTAGACACTGCCAGCAGACCATGTTTGGCTCAAATAGGAGTAATAGTTCTTGAAATATGGCATATTACCTAAAAAGTTCAAAAAGTCACAATTTTAAAATTAGCACTTGATGTGTTTGAAAACAGGCGTATGTTCAAAGTCTGGTCAAATTTGGTGCAAAGATTCAAAAGATTTCAGGGGAACGCGTATGCACAGGCGCACAGTGCAAGTAACCATACATGCCATTATTTTTCTCAGAACACTTGTTACTATACACTCTTTAGATCATCTTCTTGACATTAGGTGTAACAAAAATTTTCATCCCTGCTGTTATGCATTGTGTCAATAGTTACTGTTACTAGCATATTCAGTGACTTCTGCAATGGGACAGATTTATTTTCTATCTCTCCCTATCTCTGCCTCTTTAGCTCACTTTGTCTGTATCTTTTTATAAATCTCTATCGTATATTCACTCAAACTAGGGTACAATTTTTTTTTGCAAATGCCAACGACTCTAGTAATTTTTGGTATATTATGACATTTATAATATCTCATTTCAAACTAGCAAGCCTCAGTCCATAGGACAATCCAAATTGTTTTCTCTTGCCTAATGTATACAATTACAATAGGTAAAACGGAAAGTGAACTGTGTAAGTCTATTTAGCATCAGTGAAAAAATGGGCAGCATTTCATGCTGATGTAATCCTCACACCACAGTTCCAAGACTTCAAGAAGTACACGGAGTCGGGCTCTCTGAGAGACACGCCGAAGCTGGAACACTCAGTGTCCCTGTTCAACGGTCTCACCCAGTGGATCCAGTGCATGGTCCTCAGTCGCACGACACCGCAGGAGCGAGCAGATGTCATCAGCAAGTTTGTCAACGTAGCACAGGTAATTCCTCTCACATTCGTAAGAACTGTTTATATGACAACCACGATAGTGGTACTGCGAGCTCCAAGGAGGCATCTCAGTCACTGGCAGAAACACGGCCAATATGACATGTACTTTGGCACTTGGTTGCAGAAGCTACTGGAGCTGCAGAACTTCAACTCGTTGATGGCGGTGGTGGGGAGTGTCAGCCACAGCGTGCTCGCACGCCTCTCCAAGACCATGGCTTGCATCTCTCCCGACACAAAGAAGATGCTCGCTGAGTTGACGGAGCTGCTCTCGTCAAACAACAATTTTGGAAACTACAGGCGGTCACTCAACGACTGTGTTGGCTTCAAGATACCCATTTTGTAAGTATTTGGTGTTGAAGATAAAGTACACTGAAGAGCCAAAAAAACTGGTATAGGTGTGCGTATGCAAATAACAGAGGTATGGAACCAATCAGAGTAATGCGATGCGGTCGGCAGCTAGATCGGTTACTGCTGCTACAATGGCAGGTTATCAAGATTTAAGTGAGCTTGAACGTGGTGTTATAGTCGGCGCACGAGAGATGGGACATAGCATCTTTGAGGTAGCGATAACATTTGGATGTTCGCGTACGACCATTTCACGAGTCTACTGTGAATATTGGGAATTCGGTAAAACATCACATTTTCGACATCGCTGTGGCCGGAAAAAGATTGTGAAAGAACGGGACAAACGACAACATACGAGAATCATTAAACGTGACAGACGTGCAACCCTTTCTCAAATTGGCGCAGATTGGATTTGTGGACTGCCCTGCAGGATTCATGGTGTGAATTGCCTCCTGTATACTTCCAGACATTAGTCGAGTCCATGCCACGTCGTCTTCCGGCACTTCAGTGTGCGCGGGCGGCCCTACACGATATTATGCAGGTATACCAGTTTTTTTGGCTCTTCAGTGTAAAATCCACATTTTGTCTGCATTTGAGGCAGGGTCAACACCAGTGAGATGAGAGACCGCCAATGCTCTACGGGATTGAGACATGCTGTTCCAGGACAGCCTGAAGGATGGATGAGGTGAAATTAAGTGAGTGGGGGTAGAAAAGTGATGGACTGCAATGGTGAGGGAAATGGGAATACCCTGAGAATCCTGGCTATTAGCAGTATCTACATTTTCCTGCAAGCAAAAACATCTGAACTTGGATCCGCCAGACATCAAAGCCGAATTGCAGTGGTGAAATTTTGCATGCTAGAAACACTGCCACTGCAGTCCTGATGACTAACTAACTGCATACTACTACTATTTGTAGCATCCGAGATAAACTTATAAATCTACCTGCACATGAGGTAACTCCAATGTTATGGTTGTGTACCACTAAGACTCCAAAATACAGATAAAAATATTTACAGAGGCGAAAACCAATTGTGCAACTTCTGTACAATAACAGTGCAACTTCTGTACAATCCCATATAACACGAGCGCACCGGTAATAAGAATGTTTTCTTAAATCCAGAAAATTTATTTAAAGTAATAAAGTAAAGTCTTAATAATTCAAGAGGCTATACATTTTTCTAGGAAATGGTTGGCAATTTTAAAGTTTTTTAACAGTTTCTAATAAAAGTAACTGGCAGTTACATTGCATTTTATATTGCTATGATACAGTATCACATCAAAAACAATTATCTTACAAAATTTATATTTTCTTTATTTCTTTACGTATTTATTCATTGACATACGAGAATTGCCCATGTTAGAGTTAATATTTCTTTAATCATATTTCAGGGGTATTCACTTGAAGGACATCATCTCCTTGCATGTTGCTCTGCCAGACAAGCTTGATGGAGAAATGATCAACCTGCGCAAGATGGCCCAACTTTCCTTGATGTTCAAGGAGTTGGAAGACCTACAGAATTCTGCACCACCTACTGACGTCAACATGGATCTTGTCAACACACTTCGGGTGAGCTGTATGTAGTTTACTTGCACAAAGCTCAGTCTCCTGTAGAGTGATGTTTTCATTCTACATATAATTTACATTTATGAATGTTGAGTGTTTTCCAGCAGACTGAAATGTTAAATCTGAATGCCACATTGCTGTACCCTTATCTGAATGGAACTGTGCTATAACATACACCTGTATTTGAATACATAGATGAGAAAGATGTAAGGTTATTGATGATAATCATGCAGAAATGCCTTGTTCACTTCTACACAAAATGTGCAAAATTAGTTGATAAAATCGGAAAACAATTACAATAAGTTTACAAAACACTATGATATCACATAAAACGACTACATAAACCAAAAAAGCAGAATCTTCAATATCAATGACAAGTTATGTTTCTATGCCTTACATTTTACATCCAAAATGTTTGCCCATAATCTAGATCCGTTAAGACATATCAGAGTTTCCCAGCATTGCTTGTTATTTGACATGAAAAACCAACAAACCCACTCTTAGAAATCATAAACGTAAAACAAGACACATGTCATTTGTTGGCAACACGAAAATGTCATTTGTTGAGAAAACTCAATGTAGCTGCCAATACTCTATTGTTCCCATGAATTATGGAAGATCCACTATAGAAATTGCAGAAGAGTCTGATCTAGGAGGATATCATGATTTCTTAAGGAAAACTATTTTTTTTTCTTGTATCGTTTTCCTTTTAGTAAATATTTTATGAACACTTATTTGGTAAAAGTGCACAGATTATTTTTGTATTATTTGTACAAAATATCTATATGCTTGTTGTGTCACTAACGTAGAAGTGACATATTTATAAGTGTGAAAAATGTCAATAATTTACAGAAGGAATTTAACATTTTTAAAAATAAATGATTAAGTTAGTAAAATAAGAGATTAAATTGTAATAATATTATAACATTTTTTATAGTGTTCACTGGATCTTTCATACACAGAAGATGAAATTTATGAACTGTCCTTAGCCAGAGAGCCACGCAACAGTTCATCGGTGAGTTACAATATTTTTTGCATGCAATATACAAGCTGCATTCCAAAAATATCTGCAATGGGAGTGATGAATTTTTTAAGTAATGTAATTTGCTTTTTACTCTCAAGCAATGAATTAATGAACAAATTGTGACCAATAGGTACATCTAAAATAGTATGGCTATTTTCGCAGGTGACTTAGAGAAACAAAAGCTGTACCTACTTTACCATTATTCTGAAAATCGTACACATGATTGCCTTGAAAGTTTTTATTACAGACACACTATTTAAAATGTATTTTTATTTTGTATGCTTTACATTATTCTCAACAGATGTGTGACAACAAACATTCATGTCTTTAATCTGGAATCTGATTCTGAAGTCATCACAAATTAAAAACCTGTATTGAACTGGACAGTGAAATCTATAGTTATATTTTTAATAATATACATTATTTTAAATAAAAAACACAACTTCATTTTAATAACACAGCCAATTGTTTTGAAAAAAAAAAAAAACAATTATGTCAACACGTACGTCTATAAATATCAGTCTCTAGCACATAATGTCTACCACGGCAGTTTCACACATCATAATAAAATCCAAACTGGTACTTATACAACTGAACTCTAAAAGATATACTTCTTATTCATGTTGTATTGCACAGTTATAAAGCATAAGGTGGACAGTTGTTAAAGAATCATGATGTTTTCTGGACAAAATATTTGTTGCATTCTTTCAACTAGGATTATATTATTTCCACAATAGAAAAATCCTACAGTTAAAATGCATATTTATAACAGATAATCATCATCCTTCGTTACAAAGCAGATTCAATTAATTCCTGATAAAGATAACACTTATTTCAGAACTATATCAGTACTCATATGAACCATTACTGTATGTGCATTTTAAGATACCGAGGATGATACATCACTAAATACATAATGAGCCCAACTGTTGACAGCCACAATGTTCACCGACGCAGTCCATCCTGTTTGCGGAGTGGGCATCGAGTCCGTGCCCCCCGCCAGACCCGCAGATCATCGAGAAGCACGTCAACGCAATGGTGGAAGCAGTCTTCAAACACTACGACAACGACCGCGATGGCTACATCTCTCATGACGAGTTTGAAGCTGTGGCTACTAACTTCCCCTTCATAGCCTCCTTCTGTGTGCTGGATGCCGATCAGTGAGTAGCTCCAGGCAATCTCATAGTCTCGATACTTCTTTCAGGTCTCAGGCTCTTACACTTTTTCATACCCTTCAAAAAAAAAAAAAAAAAAAAAAAGAATGATGATTGTAAATTATGATTTATGATTCTCGTTTGTTTATGTTACCACGATACTGAATAATTGTGTTTTGAAAAGATGATACGACAAATGCTTTAACAATCTACCAAACTTTCACATATGTAGTCTGCTCTATCAGTAATCGTGTCTATACTGCTTATCAGATACGGCAGGAATTTGTAATCGGATGACAATGCCTAACAATTGAAAAGGCGTAACTCTACATGTTCACACACTATTATGTTTTTGGTTATGAAACTTTTGTAGTGCACAGAGTCTTTGTATTCATAGATATGTGTGAATTTGTAAGGTAATGTGAACAGAATATTTTTATTTATACACCATGGGTTTGAAGTCCTTGCAGAGACACTGGTGTTACAAAGAAATAGTTAGGCATTTTGTTCATTAGTAAGTACGCACACACCACTTCTAGACGACATTGCAATCATTTAAAAGGTGACAGTAAATGGCACTTAATAAAATTATATCTGACAATATAACATTATTTGAACACCTTTGTGATAATATAAGCATGTTCAGTTACAGTTATACTCTTAATTCCAATTTGTAACGGTTCATACAGACATTCGGTTTTACTGTTGTTTTTTAGTGATGGAATGATCAGTCAAGAGGAGATGAAAAAATACTTCATCCATGCCAACTGCCACGCACTGAAGAATGGCTTCAAACATGATTTCCACGAAACTACATATTTCAAGCCTACATTCTGTGCTCACTGTGCAGGGCTGGTAAGAGATTGTTATTTCATAAAAAAAAATATATATATATCTATATAAAAATATACATATAGCGCCTATGCATAAAAGTTAAATAACTTAATTCTGGTATATGTATTTGAATGAATTACAACCTACGAAACAAGAATATTCAAAATTTGTTGAATACATACTGACAGCTGTGTATTCCTAGTGCTGATTTGGTACTGTCAACTGCTCTTTTGTACTATTTTTCTAGTTACATATGCTGTGTTTTCAATTTCAGTAAATTCAGAAACATCTAATACATGTAATGGAAACGGTTATTATGTATGGTTTGAAAGTTAAAAATATTAACTTATCATTTCTTTTACTTTTTCCCTTACGGAATGCCTAGCATTTAGACATCTTATGACACTACACTACTGCTGAAGTGATTGTTTTGAAACTTCAAATAGCCTGTACATACAACGTGGACCATAATTCATGTGTCAAACTCCACGAGGTGATTCCATGTGAAAAATAAGGTGGGGTATACATTGACAGCACTATCATGTGGTGAATATTAAGGGAAGCATGCAGTGTTGAAAATATAATTTTGAAATGCATAAATGTAAATGTTGCAGGAAATACTTGCAATGTTGCGACCAAAATCGGAATGGTGTTTCACGAATCAAAGATTGCAAATCTATGTAAATTTGGTTGGTCAAATNCAATGTTGCGACCAAAATCGGAATGGTGTTTCACGAATCAAAGATTGCAAATCTATGTAAATTTGGTTGGTCAAATCATTGCCCTTCATTGCTTAAGTAGGAGTGGTCATCGTCTTTTCGCAGGGAACTTTGGAACACTTGGCGGTAAAGAAAAATTTGAGGCACATTATAACTCACTATGGCACAATGAAGACAAAAGGTCCTCTTGTCCGAACTTACGGAGCAGCGAACACAAATGCAAGGCAAGCAGTGGAGCTGTACCAGCTGCGCCACCCAGCACAACATCAACCCTCGCATGCAACATTTGTACGGCTCCATCAGAGATGGTGGGATGAAGGCTCTACGATACTGATGAGGCGGGATGCTGGAGCACCACGGACAAGACGAACGGCGGCATTTGATGAGGACGTGCTTTGCAGCGTGCAGCAGGAACAGTTTGTTAGCTCACGGGCTGTGGGCCCCGGTGTGGGTGTTGGCCATTCAACGATCCTGCGAGTTCTGAACGAGAACCGCATGCACCCCTACCATGCAAAGGAGGTCTACGTTCTTAGTAAATGTGATTACGTGCCACGTGTTACATTCTGCGAATGGTTCTTCCAAGAAAACAATGTGCGTCCAAACTTCACATTTACTGTGATCTTCACAGATGAGATCCATTTCACAAGGGATGGAATCTTCAACAGGAGGAACAGTCACTTTAATCCCCCCCCCCACACGCACCCCATGGGAAACCAAGTGTGCTACAATGTCAACATGTTGGCCAGCATTGTCAATAATCACTTGTTGGGGTCTTATTTGCTACCCAACCACCCCAATGGAGCCTGCTATCTGAAATTCTTGCAGGAGGTATTGCCGAGTTGCTAGAAGAAGTACTTCTTACCATTCACCACACCATGTGGTTTCAGCATGATGAGGCACCACCACATTTTCTGCTGCCGTACGCCGCCATCTTGACATCATATTTCCAGGCCATTTTATTGGCAGAGGTGGGCCCATCCACTGGCCGGCCTATCTCCAGACCTTACTTAGCTGGATTACTTTTTATGGAGTCATGTCAACTCCCTGGTCTACGAGACGCCTGTGGCTAGTGAGAAAGATATCGTCGAACATGTGATAGCCATATTTGATTCTGTACTTGCCATACCACACATTTATGCACTGGTCCAGGCCAACCTGATCTGCAGTTGCCATTTGTGTATTGAGTTGGTGGACGGCAATTTGAACAGCTGTAAATGTTGCCATTAATAAATACGTAATACGTACACATGTGTAATGCAGTACTCCTATATGCACTCCGTTCCTTGTTCCCTATGCTTGTCCTCGTTTACATTACCCATTCATTACATTTGGATGTACATCCACATAACGTGGCACGGGCGACTGATGTGTTGCCTAGCCCCGCAGGGCTACACNTTCATTACATTTGGATGTACATCCACATAACGTGGCACGGGCGACTGATGTGTTGCCTAGCCCCGCAGGGCTACACCGCACCTTCAAATCTTTGAGAGGCGATTTCTCGAAAACGGTTCACAGGAGCGAGCTCAGACAAGAGGACCTTTTGTNCGCACCTTCAAATCTTTGAGAGGCGATTTCTCGAAAACGGTTCACAGGAGCGAGCTCAGACAAGAGGACCTTTTGTCTTCATTACGCCATGGTGGGCCATAACGTACCTTGACTTTTTCTTTACCGCCTAGTGTTCCAAAGTTCCCTGCAAAAAGAGGGTACTTACGCAATGAAGGGGAACGATTTGACCAACCAAATTTATACAGATTTACCATCTCCGATTCGTGAAAAAACCATTCCGATTTTCATCACTCCATCGCAAGCAATATTTACATTTATGCCTTTCAAAATTCTATTTTCAACACCGCGTACCTCCCTTAATATTCACAACATGATAGCAAAGTCAATGTATACCCCCCCTCCCCCCCTCATTTTCCACAAGAATCACCTCCTGGAGTTTGGCACATGAATTCTGGTGCATGTTAGATATATCCACTAGCAATTATAAGCCCGTCAAGTCATTTATGGTTCCATTAAGTTTACGTGAGATGACCAAAAGGATACACTTGTACTCAATTCATATCAACAGCTTATTGTCAAACACAAAATACGCAGTAGTTCAAATTTTCCTAACTTTGCTACGGGTGATAATATAAAGAAGGTGTGAAGCAATATCAATATCAAAATTAGAGTGATTAAATTAACACAAATATTGACAAAGAAGCAACAAAAAAACTTCAAAAAATCTACTAAACAAAAGTTTTATTAAGAATATTAGTTACATTGAATTTGCATTGTTTACAGCTGTGGGGACTTATCCGGCAAGGTTACAAGTGCCGGGATTGTGGAATCAATGCTCACAAACACTGCAAAGATCTGGTGGTCATGGAATGCCGACTTAGGAACAATCCTCCAGGTAATTTAATTCTAATTGTAATAGTAAGGTAGGCAATACGAGTGGTGGTTTGAAATATTTGCAAACTGATTATACCCATTTATTTAGTAGACGAGTTCNAGTAAGGTAGGCAATACGAGTGGTGGTTTGAAATATTTGCAAACTGATTATACCCATTTATTTAGTAGACGAGTTCAAGTTCATGGTCCGAATGCTGCGATGATATTTGTACTGACGTTATGGTGAGTCAGTGAAGTTGGTATGGAAGCCAATTTTGTATGAGATATGAGTTTAACTATAACTGGGGGACAGTCATCATAACTGACNAGTAAGGTAGGCAATACGAGTGGTGGTTTGAAATATTTGCAAACTGATTATACCCATTTATTTAGTAGACGAGTTCGAGTTCATCGTCCGAATGCTGCGATGATATTTGTACTGACGTTATGGTGAGTCAATGAAGTTGGTATGGAAGCCAATTTTGTATGAGATATGAGTTTAACTATAACTGGGGGACAGTCATCATAACTGACNGTGAAGTTGGTATGGAAGCCAATTTTGTATGAGATATGAGTTTAACTATAACTGGGGGACAGTCATCATAACTGACTTGTAATCTGTTGGATACTGACTTGTGACAATAAATCGAGTCATGCTGATGTAAGGCTTATGACTTCAGTAGCCTGGTCTCCTCACCACAGGAGCAGATGGACACTGAGAATGTGGCGTATGGAACAAAAGAGCCACTCTCTGAAAGATAACAATAACGGCAGTTCACCTTCAAATGTTGGTGTCGAGTATTGGTAAACCCCTAACAACAAATAAGTGTACAAATGAACAAGACATTTGGGATGGAACAGTGGCCAGCATAGTTGCATTGTAGGCAAGGTTGTCTGTGTTTAACCTGATGAAATCCCAATCACCTCAGTTCAACACTCACCTTTTTCACCAAACCTGCTCATACGTAGTCCTCCAAAGAATATTCATATTCCAGGCTGCTGATCATCTTACTAAAAATTAAATTACGCTGAAAGTTAAAAGTTTTATGCCTATTCAAAATATATAACTTACATACACATTTATGTATGTACTATGTATGTGTGTGTGTTCTAGAAATTTAACAGAAAAATATTTAAGACAATGATTAACCCTTGCAGTTATACGAGGTTGTGATTAAAAACTTATTAATGTATAAAACTACTCAATATTGCTAAGCCAATAAATAAAAGAATTCAAATTTTGCGCAGTGTTAATGACTGCAAAGTTATTAACCACATAATGGCATAAGTAGTTACTTTTAAAAGTCTTATTTATGAAGGGAAGCTAGTCTTATGAGTTCATATACAAATGCAGACATGTGTGCATGTGTACACCCCTCTCTCCTTTCTTCCCTCATCCCTGACAAGAAATTTGCAGATTTGTATATGTTACACATATCATAAATATACATGTATTCAACTTGTTCACATATGATAGACATTCGTGATTTAAAAATAAAATGAAGAAAGAATTAAAGAACATTCCNATGTATTCAACTTGTTCACATATGATAGACATTCGTGATTTAAAAATAAAATGAAGAAAGAATTAAAGAACATTCCTTTAAATAACAAAGCAGGTGATTCTGCTTTGTAGTTACACTGCTTATTTAATGCTATATAAAAATTACGAACTTGATAATTGAGTTTACATTACGTAATGTAACAGGAGAAGGCAGCAGTCACGCCGCCACATCCCGGAGAAGGTTCAAGCGCAAAAAGAAGTCAAGCGTGTCGGAGTCGGAATCTTCACCGCCGAGCCCCAAGTACTCAATGTCAGGTGCGGAGTTGGACGGCGGGCAGCAGGGGACGTCCGGGACAGATCACTCAGACGTCAGCGTGGGCGGCTCCCTGCCGCCGAGCCCGAAGCCGGCCGTGATGTGGTCGACGCCGCGCAGGAAGATTAGCGACTCCTTGCTGGTGCCGTCGTACAACCGCATGTCCGGTCGCCTGCGGGCGCAGCACAGCTGCCCCGAGTACTGCAGCCACCACCACAGGATGGCGGAGGGCATGGGGCATGCTCACCCGCCCTTGCAGCACTCGCTGCCGGCCGTGTACCACCCCCCTCTGTCTCACCAGTCTGCTGTGACCAGTGGGCCGGTCCAGCCCGGGTGCAGCTGCCATGCCGAGGTGGAGGCTCTAGGCCAGAAGTTGGCTGCATCTGAGGAGGTAACACACACACACATACACACAATTATGACATTCATCTAGTAGGGCTGGTTTACAATTAACTGAGCAGTTTGCAAAGCCCAGCTATGCTCAGCCCACTGTGTATCTATCTTGTACATGTGAAAACTTGCAATGCTGTATACCTGAAAATGAAAACGAAAATCCATAGGTGGTTCTTGCTTGAAGGAGGGTCGCAGGTGGATGAAAGGCGACCGGCATTAATAGATAGTCGGCTGCCTTAGATGAGGAACAGAAATATTGCTCCTACTAGCAAGAACAATGGCCAAGGTGAAACTAGATGGGGGTTGAGTTGAGCAGAATGAAGACAGGAGAAAACGGGAGAAACCAGAGAAACCCCCACATCATGACCGCCACACTCACCACACGAGAACCCCGCCCCGGCAGTCCCAAAATGTCCCACTTACCAGGGCATGTGACTGAACTGAGGACCTTAGAGGTGGGAAGTCAGTGGCAATGACCAGAATTTACGTATCGCTCGCTCACATCACTCTGATGTGTTAGAAAAATGTGTTGCTGTTGACAATTCTAAATACAATTGGTAGGAAACAGAATTAAACCACTCTCAGTTGTTATTAAATACAAAATTATACTTTTAATAAGACGTTGAAACATATTGTAAGTACTTTAATGCCAACGTGATTAGCAGTAAGCTGGTCATGCTGATGAGAACAGGTGTTGTTTTCAAATTCTGATTTAAAAATAGCTCAATTAATTTCAAACCAAACATTATATCCTATTAATGTGGGTAAAATGCATTTTTCTAATCTTCTCAAAATCAGGAAGTTACATTGAAATTGTACAAGGAGAGATTGTGTAGGCATTATTCAGAAGTTTAGAAAATGTATTCATTATCATTATTATATTGTTGGTTAATA
This sequence comes from Clitarchus hookeri, assembly GCA_002778355.1. Classification (NCBI taxonomy): domain Eukaryota; kingdom Metazoa; phylum Arthropoda; class Insecta; order Phasmatodea; family Phasmatidae; genus Clitarchus; species Clitarchus hookeri. The sequence continues at coordinate 50,897 of NQII01002205.1, read as the reverse complement.
AGATGGACAATTCTTCATCTGTCATTGTTTTAAAAGGTAGGAATGTGTTAATGGTTTATAAAACTTGAGTTCCAACATTTATTAAAATCATTTTTTTTACTAAAAACCATTAGTACGAAACTATTTGAGAAACTAACGGCATAACAGTTTCAAGAAAATTTGACTGACAAACTGATATGAGAGAGGGGAGCAAGTGACTATTTCCAATGTTTAGGCACAGATGCATAGTTTTCACGTAACAGGCTGTCGAAGTATCATAGGGATACAAACACCTGTGTACTTGGTGAAACTGCTGGCTGGCACAACTCAAGGTAAGCAAAGTTTAACTGGTGATGGAATTTCTTCATTGTGCAGGTGTACAATCAACTCGTTACATGTATGTACCCCAACCTACTTCACCACTTCCATCTTCACAATTACTGTACTCCCTCGTCTTCGTCCACCACCCATTCATTTGTTCCCTTTTCCGTAACTTGACTGTTTGACACTGTGAGGCCTGAGAATATTTACTGGCAGTTACATGTTAAATGTGAGTCATCTATATACTCCACTACAAGAACACAAGTCTGTGCATTTACACTTACCAGCATCCTATTGGTCCAAACTACATCAAACATGCTTATAACACACACAAGTTTCCTTACTAGATGGCTGTTGGCTAATGAATTGGCGAGCTGTCTCTGTCCCAATTACAGTGACAGACTATGACATGATATACAATCCAATCTGTTCATTTCTATATCCTGAATAAAAATGTTATTTTTTCCCATGAGAGTTACAGCTGATGCAGTATAGTGTTCATGCAAAGTAAACCCAAAAATTAGCAAAGCAGTGGAAGCATCTCTGAGAGAGCTTCGTATTCAAGGACAAATAAATCTGTTAATACTACAGCAGCCCGAGCTAGACTTGGTTAAACCTAAGGTCTTCCTTCATATGGCATGTACCCCAACCGGCTTGGCCACATATATTTCCATCTCGACTTGACACTCTTTCCGTCTCACACCAGTCTTCAAGCCCCTTTGCTATTCATAGACAGAGTAAATAAAAGGCTTCATATTTGGCATGCACACCATCCTATTCCCAACTGAACACGTATCTTTCCCGAATGACTCTGCACCCAACTTTCTTCAATTACCCTATTTCAAACACCCAACGAGCAAGGTGGAACAGCGTTACATTTGGGAGGACCTGGGTTTGAATCCCTGTCTGACAATCCTCATTTTAGTTTCTCATGGTTTCCCAAAACCACTCAATGTGAACGTTGGAACAGTTGTCTACTTCAGGCTGTGGCCAATTCCTTCTCCGTTCCTGCTTCTCCGAGAAACTTACTCCGTTTCCAATGACCTAACTGTCACCGAGATGTTAAGCACTACATACCTACCTACTTTTTACATACTCACTTGCAATTCCCGAACTGTTTAAGTTTTGAACTTTGTACTTGACATTTACTCCATCCATTTATGACCCTTCCTTAACTTACTTATCGGATTCGATGCTTGACATGTACCCCATCTTCTTTATGACCCTTCCTGAACTATTAAACTCATGGGGTTCAATACTTGGCAAATACGTCACCCTTCCTGATAGCTTACTGCTTCCATTTCCATAAAATTTCAACCCCCCCCCCCNCCCCCCCCCTCTTTTCTACAACAAGTTTCATAATGCCTTACCCCATATGGTTTGCAACCTTAGAGAAAGTAGATGCCTGAAACTGCATGTATTTAAATAGGCAGTGACTGGCCTACTTTCTGTGATCCCAGTTTCTTGCCCATGGAGTTTTGCATGTCCATCACCCAGTAAGAATAACACTTGGTAAAATATTAAAAATCACAGGGGATGCTCGAAATCTCATCCTTCAACTGGACCACACTGCATGCTGTGGTGTGGCTGGTATTCCCCAATGTGTTTAAACATTCCCTTCTGGTTTCAGATTGCCTCAGCTGCAGCAAAATTACTGCAGAACAATTCTTTTCCTCATCTTTAATTATTTATATTACCAAAAAACAATGTGCTAGTGCTTATACACAAAATATTACAAATTATGGTTTTGTTCCCTTATAACATACTTAGCAGTTTGTTGGTCAAATTAACCATCACAATTTTTAGAATGAGGATAAAAAACAGCACTCAATATTTCAGAAATAAAAAAATGGAGTGAAACATTTTCATAATTCAGCAAATAAGGCAATATCCCACTACTTTTTTTTTTATCTGTGAGGCAATCATCCTATTTTCTCTTTAAAAATTAATAATTACTAACATAACATGTTCATAAAATGTTATAATGAATTATTTGCACTTGAAGATGTTAGATTAAAAGTTAAAACCAATTTTTATGGGCACTTAGAATTTATTTTATGACAAATAATATAAAGTATTTGGCACAAAGTCTGTTGAGTGAAATTAAAACACATGGTTTAAAAAATCCTAAACACAGTCATCTTATTTTGGCATGTTCTTTATACAATTTGAGTATTTGTAGCTAAGATGTCATGAGCATTCAAATAACTCTTCCATACATTAGGGAGAGAAAAAAAAAATTAAAACACTTCATTGCTGTGTATTTATATTTTACCATCTGATAACTGCAGGGAGGTCATAAAATTTCCATTTGTAGGATTGCAGGTGATCAGTTATTTAAAATAACTCGCGGAAAGTTGAATTCAACAGGACAATTTGCATTTAAAGATGTTGTCGTGCAGGCCAAGCAGAGGCTGCTGAAGGAGAACCAGTTTCTACTGCAGCAACTGGAGAATGCGTACAAGGAGTTGCACTCACTAAGGGACCACGTGGGGGAAGTGCGCCAGCAAACCGTCGCCTTCATCCTGGGGCAGATGGAGACCCTCCACATCCAGAAGGACACCCACGTCTGACATTTCCCGACGGGCACTTGAATCGGTTCGGACGTGGATTTTCCCCAGCGAAGCGCTGCAAGACTGGTTTTTCTTGGTCGAGTACGAGTTTCTGCTCTGGAGTGTATCTAGTCAGTACTGCCGCAGGTATTATCTGAGGGTGCAATTCACGCACATCGAGTACAAGCGTAGCAGCCAGGTTGTACAATGGTACAGTATTTTCATGTGCTTTTGGCACCTCAAGTGCATGAAAAGAGAGATTTTTTTTTACTTAAAACAGTATACAGATGTAGAGATTACGTCTGAAATACATAACATATTTTAAAATAAAAACACGACACCTGCTGTACCACAGAGTACACAGGGAAAACAGCGAAAGTTTTATAACTACCAAATAAAGAAAAAGTCAGAATTACTCTGAAAAATAAAATTCATTTCACACCATATGTGGTAACATATCACAAAAAAAAAAAAAACTACCTAAAACAAGTGAAAATGCACTTACTGCGGTAATTATTTTGTGTACATACATATAAAATTCAAAATCTGCTTTAAAGAAATTAATCAGATGCTTGTTTGAGGATGTTCGAGAACTCACAAAATAGTGTGGGTTTATATTTATTAACAGATGATGTAATCATTTCACAAAGTGCTGCAGCACAGTATGATCTCAATTTTATGAAAAAATTAAAATATGTTTTCACNATGATGTAATCATTTCACAAAGTGCTGCAGCACAGTATGATCTCAATTTTATGAAAAAATTAAAATATGTTTTCACGTGTATATTAACACATCACATTGTCTTGTGCTACATAATTTTTAACAAATAGCTAACCAATAAGGGACATTCTGTAAGCATTTACATAATATGACAGTTACATACTGTTATATACAAGAATATTTCACAAATTTACTTAGACTGATCAAATGTTGACATTNATGATGTAATCATTTCACAAAGTGCTGCAGCACAGTATGATCTCAATTTTATGAAAAAATTAAAATATGTTTTCACATGTATATTAACACATCACATTGTCTTGTGCTACATAATTTTTAACAAATAGCTAACCAGTAAGGGACATTCTGTAAGCATTTATATAATATGACAGTTACATACTGTTATATACAAGAATATTTCACAAATTTACTTAGACTGATCAAATGTTGACATTTTTGTATAGCAGACAGAAATTAGTGTTTTTATTACTAAAATTGTGTGCTTTATATATCCTATAGGCCTATTAGTAGTAGTAATAAATAAAAAAGATAAATAGATGTTGAATGTTGGATGTAAGTGTACAATTTTTATAAATTTATCAGAATGGTTTGAAGTTCAGAAAACATTTATATTTTTTCCTACATTAAAAACAATACAGAATACTTTATGGTATTTGGGCACAATCAAATCAAGAGATAAAAATTATGACATTCGATATGTCAATATATATATATTTTTTATAAATGTCACTGGGATAGATCACCATTCCATTTATTTACAGACATTCCATGTGTAATTGCTGCAATGTACTTATTTTGTCATTCAAAAATGTGTGTGTTCTGAAAACTATGTTCACTCGTGGCTAAACTGTGATCCGTTCACAATTGTAAACAATCAAACAGCTGCTGCTGTATCGGGTGCTATCGTGCAATTTCAAGTTTCAATGCCTACGACAATGAGAAAAGACGGTAATGAAGCCCCAATACTGTGGCAAAATTTTCTAACGTATTATAATTGTTTTTGTACTTCCAATCCATTATTTCATACAAACTGCTAATTTCCCAAAGTTGGAGCCATGTTGTTTGCCAATCAAAACACACTTGAAACACCAATTTCAAATAATTTTGTGCTAATAGAAAATCACCAAATTTTGAGATACTTATCAGATTTATTTACAACATAGTAATTCCTAGATTTTCACAGGACATGATTTTCAAGATTTTATAACAGTGATAGTATTAACATTATGAAAATAATACACATAAAACTAAAATTTACTGATAAGGAACCACCAACAAGATGAGTTTGCAATAACCAATTAGTTATTTAATCAATGTAGTTCTAAAATAAGCACATACCATAAACATCACAGAAACCAGACAAAATTATCATCTTTTGTGGAAATTAAAGGTAGACTTAGATAACTGATTTCTGTTTCAAGTGTCATAAATAAGTTCCTTAGCAAATATCCTTAACACAGATTACGCAAACCATCTATTTAATATATAGAGGCACAGAAAATGAAAAAAAATTTTTTTAACAATGTTTTGTTTGTATTACGGTCTAAAAAAAAATAAAAAGGTAACAGCAAATGTCAAGAAAATTTTTTTTTATAAACAATTTTTGTTTAGATTAAGGTTTAAAACATAATGAAATTTTTTAAATTAAATTACTGTTATAAAAAATTATGTTTTCTGTATTTCATGTTATCCTATCTCAAGCCATCAGATCTTGTTTCAAGGCTGGGATGGTAATCTCTTTATTAAAAAAACAAAGCTATTGCAATCTAGTCCAAGTTACAGTCTTTCACCGGTACAAATATTGAGCCTGCCCAAACCACAACTGTTTAAAGCCATCACTTCAGTTACATAAACCATTAGGAAAATGTAAAATGTACACACCCATCTCCTCTATATAGAAATCTGACTGTTGGTAAAGGAATTTTGATTAGGTAGACCGCTTGCAGAGCTGGTAACAGGTTATTGTTCCCATAGGTGCTGCTAGATTGACGTTTCCACTGTCTGTAGTTGTTTCATGAATCTCAGAGTTGGATATAGGCCACAGCTTACAATGTGAGATGTAGAATAGCGACTTCAGAGTGGGCAGAAGTAGGTTAACGTTTACGGATTTGGCAGGGAGTCAGTAGGTCAATGTTTTCGGTGTTCATAGGCAGTAGTACATTTATGTCAATGTTTTTGAATGCAGCAGTGGCAGATGTATTGCAGGTCACTGTATTTCTATTGGATAGAAGGTTTGCCTACAGATTTCCAGGGCAAAATATTATTAGTTAGTGACTATGATAAGGGAAGAAACTGATTTTATTAATGTGAATAGCCTATGTGTAATTGTGGTTTATGTGAGAAGAAGAGATAGAAAGATAAATTATGAAATCCGGCATGCACAAGAAGTATGTGGCCATGTTTGTGCCAGTACAATAGAGGTTGTTACTTCCTCATCCAGAGGCAGGCATGTTTTATAAGTGGAATCTAAGAAGGCAGAATAATGGTCACTTTGAATAATTATAAAGAATTCTTGTAAACAGAGTAAGATAAAAAAAATTGAATTAGTTTGATACAATAAACAGGCCAAAGTCACTGTAAATATACTGGATGATAAATGAGAGAATTTATTTCATAGTGGTGAGTACGTATATTATTTACCTACAGTAACATCTCTGTATTACAAACAATGCACCATTAGCTACAAAAATCATTTTTCACAGTCAACTTCTAGTTATAATATAAATTTAAACCATGTTACATACCTAAAAAATGTATTAAAAATAATAACATACCTTCCCAGCTAGGATTAGAGACAAAACTTAAAACTTTTTCCTTTATGTAATTCTTAATATAGTATCAGTGGACTATTATCATCCACACCATTTTTAATGTGAATTAATAGTTACGTCGGGCATAATATCTAACAAATATTTCTTTGAAATTAAACATAAATTATAGTAGCTATGTGATTAAAAATTCTACATAAAATTTGAGCTCAATAGGATAATAGAGAACTTCATTAGCAAATTTAAAATGGATTAATTATCAGAAAAGTCATACCCGAAGACAAACACCACCAGATATGCTATAAATGTATCAGCAGAGAAATATGCACATAAATGTATAGCACTCTTAGGAATGGAGATTCCTAAGAAAAACACTCCAGTTACAAGTAAGGCACACTAGTGACCCACGTTTAACGCAACCCTACAACTCCAAATTTTAGTGCTACACCAGGATGCTTATTCTAAGTTTTGTCATTATCTAGCAACATCATTATGAAGTGAGTGTCTTCCAGCTGGAAAAACCATCAACATAGAACTGGTTTGATAGGTACACTTTTATCGTATCTACAGTCGTGGTGGCTTTTCCCACCCAAACAAGATGAATATTATTGTCTCTGAACTTATCCAACAGTCTAACAAACAGAATATCACAAGAATCACTCTGATTGAAACCGTAAAATCTATTGAAAAGTGCAATTTAGAGCAGTAGGAAAGTAAACTTATTTTACAGCTCATATCAAAAATGGTAAAATCTTGATACAAAGTAAGCACACAAGCAGACTTCCTCATTGGCATCCAACCTTTTTCCAACATAACTCCAATTGTGAAATGCCCTGGCGATAAAAAATGGGGGTCTTGGACGCAAAGAAGTCTGTGACTGCCTAACGCAAGTTTAATTCATTTGTGAAGATTTTCCCACAAAGGTGGCTGTCCAGGGAATGGAAGATGTCAATCTGTTGGCACAAGGTCCGGGGAGTACGGTGGATGACACAGTGTCTCCCAGTGAAGTCGCTGTATCATATCCCAGGCAACCCGCGCAACATGCGGCCTGGCATTGTCGTAAAGAAGCAGTAAACCCTTCCGATTAAAATGCTGTCTCCTTCTGCTTCGATGTCTCTATTGCACATGTTCTAACTGCTGCGAGTACACGTCAGCAGTTGTGTTTGGCCCACTGGTAGCTGCTCGCAGTGCACCGCTTGACGTGGGTGTAGTGGTGGTCTCGCAGTGCGAGGTACAGGGTCCAACCAATGTCTGGCATGCTTGAGGGTGTCACACAGGACCCACTTTTCATAACAAGTGAGCACTGGATAAAATATGGGTGCACTGTGATGCTGAGAAAGCAACTAGAAACATTGCTTGTTGGCTTCTAACGCCTTCCCTACGCGATGCAGGTGAAGTCTGACTGTTTCATCAGACACTTGGAAGCATCTGGCAAGCTCACCACATGTTTGGCTGCTGTCCTCCTCTATGGCCACCTTCTGGGCCTCGTCATCCAGGACCTGTGGCCGCCCACTTCTGGGTTCATCTTGAAGGTGCAGATCTCCTGACCTGAACTCCTGGAATCAATGCGTGGCGGTGCATTCATTCACAGCATTAACCCCAAAGGCTTGACGTATTCGGTGACTTGATATAGTTGCAGACCAGACCACCTTATAAAGTAAGACAACCCCGAACAAGCTCCTTCGACACCTCCATTTCTCATTGCCACTGCTCGAGCTACGACTGCTCTAAGTGCGTAACATACCTGTATTATCTAGGTCATGTCCCAACTCCCACCCCAATTGCTTTACTGGTGTGAGACAAGCACATTTCCTTATCACTCATCGCTCATTCCCAAGCTACATCAAAAATGGCAACAACTTATTTGGTTACTTTATACTGGAATTTTACTGTAATATGACTGCAAAAATGTGTAGGTAATACAGTAGTACCAGCTTGCCCCTTCAATTTGATGAGGAGAGAGAGAGATTGTGGTTGGGCGAGATGTCAATATTTATATGTTGCTGTCATGTCGCATTTGTTTTAACTGTTTTTCTGTGGAAAAGAAAATATTTTACTAAGCCCAAGAGAAAGAAAGTTAGCAGTTAATAATTATTAGGGGCTGTAAAAATTTGTGTCAATTTTTTTTCTTCACAAAATGAGCATATATGATTTTTAAAATTATCATCTATTTGAGTGAAATTAACAGTTTCTCATCTCTGAAACTTAAACTCTGTTAATGTGAACAATCTTATAAACAGAATATCCACAAAGTATTTACAAAAATTGCTTTCTTTGTAGGAGAACACTTAGTTAAATTTGTCTTAATTAAACAGTTACATAAAATCACACCTCATCATGAGCATTTTTAACTTTAAAATTACAGATAATGGTGCAAGAAAAAACATGAAACTACTGCCTACTAACTGGCTACATCATAACTATAGCTAGAAAACCCAAAATTGTCCAAAAATTACTCTCATGGCATTAAAAGATAACAAAAAGACTTCGGTGACAACCATCACACTGAAACAAAAGTGCTGTAGTAAATTACACATTATTTTGAGTCCTGTTTTCTTGTCTGATACAACATTATTGTAGCTGGTAAGAAGTCTCGTTGTCCATGTCTTTTTATATGCACTAATTTTTAAAAATTTTACGTTTTGCCATTTTTTTTTTGCATTTTGTAATGGATTTTTGCAAGTTACTAGCTTTTTAAGTGCATTTTAGGATTTAAAAAAAAGTNTCATTTTTAAAAATTTTACGTTTTGCCATTTTTTTTTTTGCATTTTGTAATGGATTTTTGCAAGTTACTAGCTTTTTAAGTGCATTTTAGGATTTAAAAAAAAGTATTTATGACAAAAATGAGTTAAAAATAACATTTAAAGCAGAAATTAGCTGAACATAGTATTAAAAGCACAATTAGGCAAAACAATAACATTTATAGCAATTTACAATTTTCCCAGGTCCTAAAAATTACCATAAAGACAAAGTAAGCTAACCTTGATTTGAAAAGTGGCAAATGTACAAATCTTGGCAAATTGACATTAAGGTTCTCAATCACTGATACCCTGTTTTCACATAGCACTTTTTTTATGCAGTAGTACAATAACTGCATAGTTATTTAAATTAAAACAAAGCCATTAAATATATGATGAAGTTTTAATTAACTTAATAACACACAAACTGGATCTATGGAAAGCAAACCCTTTTATCTTGGTTGTCAAATGGCATTACTCAGTGGTATCACCAACCTCTCACCATAAAACCTTCTGAATCTTATGATCACACAATCCTCCTCCACCTTTTAGAAACTCATGATTTTAAAACGCTCTTAGATTACGATTTGTACATGTTTTTTATAACAGGAACTTTGCAATAAAGAATTGTTGTCTGTGTAATTGTTTGGTAATTTTTTAAAGAAAAAGGGTTTATATTTTTATTTTTTATTGAAGGGTTTTGTATTATGTGTAATGGCCAGAGGAATGTGGACATGAATCTTCTTCTGGCTGCAATGTCTTCAGTCTTGGAACCATCGTGGCCGGGAGTAGACATTGTCTCATGGAGGTCTTTAACTTTCTTGCTGTACCACCATGTCGCAGAGTCAATAGTTTATATTGTGTTAAAACCTTTTAATTTCTGCCTCCATGTTAACCCCACGTCCGCGGCGGACTAATTTATTCATTTCCGCATCGTGCTTGCGTGTGCGATGGCGTCGTAGATATAAGGCACTGGCTGGCTCCACCTTTATATCAGTCTATATTCTGACAGGCAACTGCCGATCAACAGCGTCATAACTTTTGAGTACTTGGGCACATCATCAAAGACAGTTTTATACGTGTAGTTGGACGGCGGAGTGAATATTTAATTGAGCCATGAGCCAGTGTAAAGTGTTCATGTTTTCAACCTTTAAAGTCCCCGTTTTCACACCAGGTTATTGGTGAGTGTTTTCTCAGTCCTTCGCCACACAAGTTATAACAGTGTGCGGCGTGGCCATAACAGCACTGCGGCAGGATGTGTACTTCGATAGTGTACGTAGTTGCCGGTATTTCCGCAAGCACGCGGGCAGACATACCCCTACGAACCTGTCTTAATTTTTGAGCTAGCTGGCACGAGAGTGAAGAGTGTAAGTCACAGCGAGTACCAATTTGCAGGAGCTGAAACCCCATACAACAATTTATTCTATTACCTTATATTTTTATGAAATAATATTAGGAAATAGTTGCCCATTTGCGGAAAAATGTATGTGCAATACTAAAAGTAAATTAAAATTATATCTCAGTTATAATTCAGTTTGTGAAGATGCAGTACTTCATTATTTTTATAATTTCGGATTATTTTAGTCAGCACCGACAAACTGTAGATTGTTATTGACAAAAATAAAATACAAAGGAGCATATGCTTACTTTGCAAGAAAATAGTCCACCAGTAATATAAAAGAAATCTTCAAGACACAGTCAGGCTTATAAGAACCTGCCCACACATTCTATTCAACAATATTTTAAACATCATTTTTTACATCTGTGTGGACTGTCATGAGAGTGGGAGCTACAAATAATTATGGAGGTGAGGTTTGGCGGGAGTCAAAGTACCTGTGGGCCAATACCCTCGCTACACCACTACCTGTGTGTAGGCTGACGTGTAGGGACTATAAAACATTGCATCTTTGAACTAGGAACGGAAACTGTCCCATATCATCCTCGATGTAATATATCCAATGTATCAGATTTCTTCAAAAATTAACTGAATGTTAATAAACATAATGCCAGTGGTTTACCACTTTCGCGATTACAGACGTCTTTACTCTGATGCTCTAAGGCAATGGCGACAGATAGTTACAATTGATGCCGTTAAGTCGCACCGACCAACAAATGTGTCGGTGGAAGTAGTGCTTGCCGAGATGTTTTCAGTATCTTTTCTTCCAGTGTGTTTTGTTGTCAGTTTTAAAGACAAATTTATCAATATTCTAATTACACTAAATAATGGTTTTCTTTGCAAGCAACATTTAGTTACTATATATGTTTAAAGAAAATGCTGACTGATTTTTAATACTGACTTCTGCACATTACAAATGGTATTAAAATTTTTTTTTTAATTACCTTTATTATTTGATTGGGGTCAGATGTGTGTCAAGCTGTCGGAAGTGTGCCTTATGGTAAATTTGAAAAATTTGGTGATTAAACGTGAATCAAAACTCAATATGTCAAAGCTAGAGATAAGTTTGGTAAGTTGGTATCAGCACTCCCACCTCCTTCCAACCACGTGTCCCTATCCCTGAGAGATCACCACTAAAGACTGTTCATGGTTAGGAGACACTTTCGAAAGACCCGAGTAGTTTTTTTGCTCACTGGGTATTTTTCAAATGCACAAATGAATAAACATTCTGAAGAGCCTAATGAATAGGATATGTGCATTAGTCAAATGAAACTGTGAAGTCATTTTCTACCTGTTTATTTAACGAAAATAAGTCAAATTCAGTGGTTCCCAAGTTAACTTTACACTTTTAATAACACAATTTGCAGCCAACAGCACTGTAGACTGCAGTAGGCACTAAAATGTATCTATATGCAATTTTGTAACAAAAGTTGCTTTTAGCAAGGCTAAATAAACCTCAAACAGCTTAACCACCAAAATAATTCCAGTTTCCACAAGGAAGAGTTAAACTTGTCTACACGAAACTTTTTTCACCATATTCGAAAGCCGTTATTCAAAAACCCAGCATGTGTCAGTTGTATAAAAATGTATTCATTTGGGAGGATATTTCTCGTAATGAGATACGTTTTTTTTATCTAATTTCCTATCATAATATTATTTTTATTATAAGTGTTAAATAGTGCTAGGTAATGTGTCAGAGTATGACACCTCTGGTCTCCATCTTATATGTATGTTGACTTGTTAAAATGCTATCAGTTCCCAAAATTACATTTCACTTTTTCAAGTAAATGGTACACCATACAAATTGCTACTACAGTTCATTGCGGTTACTTCCAACTTTCCTGAAGCCCAGCTGAAGTTCTACTGTCAGAATATTCCTCCGCCTCATGCAAACAAAGCTTCAACAAGTCAGTAAAATTACACCAAAGGGACACTGCAGGGCATTAATGCACACTCAGTTTAATAATATTTTGCATGAGAACTATTTCTTACTAGGCATTGCCAACACATATTTCCTCTCTGTTTTCATTCATATTATTTTTATTATTTCCACGTCTGTGTGGAAATTTATGTTATTTGCCAATCTTGATACAAAGTATGAACACAAGCAGACTTCCCCATTGACATCCAACACCTTTTTCCAACATAACTCCAATTGTGAAATGCCCTGGCGATAAAAATTGGGGGTCTTCGACACAAAGAAGTCTGTGACTGCCTAACGAAAGTTTAATTCATTTGTGAAGATTTTCCCACAAAGGTGGCTGTCCAGGGAATGGAAGATGTCATAATTTGTTGGCGCAAGGTCCGGGGAGTACGGTGGATGACACAGTGTCAGATAGTCAAATTATTAGTATAATTTCGCTTTCACAAATTAATATAGTCAAATAATTTCTACAAAAAAAATTAAGTAATATATAACGAGGAATATAACGTTCACATTTGTTGTGAACGTTATAGATTATAACGTTCACAACAAATTAACGTTATAATATATAGATAACATATAAGTAAAAATTCCGTTGAACAACAAATCAAGTACTTTTATGTTAGCAAGAGTATAAAACGCTTGTGATACACGACATATTTAGGAAACAACCAAACACGTCATAGTGTGGTGTGATTTTTCAAAGGTTCGATTCAAAAAGTGTGAAGAAACCGCGAGTAGACTATATCAGATCTACAATGAAAATTACAAATATGCAAGTAAGAGTTAAGTTAAAGAGCAGTGTAAAATAAATTCTATAAATGTTCTGCTCTCTGCAAATGCTTCCAAAAATCATCATATATGAATTGCTGATCTTTTCAGGTTTAGTTACATTCTGCATAACTTTTACACTGTAACGTTGGGCGCGCCAGTTACACCGACTATAAGCTTGCCGACTTGCACTCGACTAGCTCAGAGGTGGAACACGAGACTCTGCACAATGGACGCCAATTACATATGAAATATGTCCAAAGTATTTGTTATATACTTTTATTTATTCTTGAAGTGACACATTTCACAGCCGAAGTTCATAATATGCAGAGTACGAAACGTGCACAGATAAATAAGGCACGTGCAGAATAGAGCCACAGTCGTTTACGGATTATTACATTTATAAAAAACTTGCCCGATGAAATGAGAAATTCGGCGACCTCCCACACCAGCAGAGAAATAATCTCGTAAACTCAAGTTAGCCGATGTGGGGGTTAGCGTCACATCCGACGCGGCCTAGACGACCATTCTATGACGGAACATAAGGGCGACTGCCCTCCAACTGCCCTTTAGGGCGACTTACTTCCAACTGACCTCAATCCACTGCTTGAAGGGCGACAGGTATACGTGTATTTGTGTCGCCTATCACCCCCCTCTCCCCAGATAAGGGCCTGGCGAGCCACGCACGCTCTCCACGCGTTATTGAAACTGATACGTTAACGAAACTTCGTTGTAGGAACTAATACTGTCAACGTCAACATTCAGATAAACGATATTCTCGTACAACAAAACTTGTTGATGCATTCTGAAAAAAGCTAAATAATGCTGACGCTTAACAAAAACTGAAAACTACGACGTTTGAAACGAAACGACAACCGGACTCCTGATAACCGTAAAACGGCAAACGTATACCAGATAAACAAACTATCACAGTAAAACAAACCACCGCGGCTTTTAATTTGAAACCCGTTAAAATTATTACAAAGCTTAGCAAAGCTTAAAAAAATGAAACACGTGTCCCGAAAATTAAGAATACTGCATCATTACAACACGTACGGCTGTTATAATGCGAACCACCTCAATTTCTCAAACTACTCAACCATAAAACCTTTATTGCCTTTTCATAACATAAAAAACTACACTGTTCATAGAAAAACACATAAAAACCCATTAAATTCTTTGTCTTGTATAGCATACATAAGACTTTATGTATAAAATTGGTTTATATAATGATTAATAAAAATCCATTGCCAAACAAAATACGATGCATCAAAACTTGAAAATATTATTTGGAATATACACAACAGCTAAGTGTTAAACTGCATTATTATAGCCAAATGTAACAGAAAATCACTCTCCTGTACCTGAATAAATCTCAATATACCTTAACATAATGTTTATCCAGTGATAGTTAGATTTATGCCAATACCAATTTAGAAAACGGTGAACATCACAATTCCATAATCAACCACATTCTATGAAAAGGAATACATAAATCCTGTATAAAATAAAAGATGCAATACTTTACATGTGCAGGAAAATATCATGTCTCAAATAATAAAATTTAGTTACACACGTACTGATAAATACATAAATACAAAATTTCATAATTTTGCAAATAAAAGCAATTATTTACCTGTAAAAAAACTAGCTGGCTTCCCTCCTAAAAGTATCATTTTGTGACGACAGCACTGTATTTTACATAATGTGCAGTGGCATTATTGGAAATCATACTACTCTCAGTTTAATTTCTATCACAAGAAATGCTTGAACACATCCTTTCATGCTGCAATTAATGCAGTTAATCATTGTTTCTAAAGAAAATATTTTATTATAATAGCATTTTATAACAATTTTCTTGAAAATAATTATAGTTCACACAAAAAAATCTTGGAAATGGATGGAAGTGCAAAAAGGAGGCATTTATACTTGTACAAGCATTTATGGGATAAAACAAAATTGGTACAAACTACAGAAAATATAAAACTATGATTGTATACATAAGTTTTATTGCAATACCTAAGAATAATGCAAAAATTGGAAAAATCATCTTTCTGTATACTTTAGTACTTAATAACTTAATAGAGAGGCTAGATCATAGGCCATGAAGTGACTGTATAGGCTTACAAGCTTGCTTTATGAAACTGTGCATCAATCAAATAATACGTCAGTTTCAAATTAGTCTAAAAATATACTGGCAAAAAATGTTCATAAATTATTGGTAATCGCTTTTATAACAGAAAAAATGTTCTGGTTTGTAACTCCTTATTGTATATGCATTTTGTTGTGATAGAAGAAACTATTAGACTTAATAACTTTGTGAACACTAGCTTAGTACAGTACAAGAAACTGTTACAATAACTTATTCCTGTGATAAGTTCATCTACTTGTACCAAACTGCTCGGTGGTTCTCAATATTCGGCCAACTACACGCTCTGAACATTCTCCCAATGCTGACACCCTATTACTACCAAGAAGATCAGACCATTATTTTATTACTTGAAAGCAAATTATTATCAAATTCTTTTAAGCAAATACAGTTGGATTTCTTTGTCTCTATAAACTAAAATTAATTTTTTTTTTGTTTTCATTTCTATTCTTACCATTTCTACATCATCCAAAATAACATCACACAAACAACAGAAATGAGAATTTTTCTCACCATTTTTAACACCAGTGCCCACATCAAAAACATTTTACTCACAACGTCGAAATCAACAAAACTTGAGACACAGCATACCTTAAAAAATACTGCCATGTACGAACCCTTTGGTCAAACAGCATGTCTAAAACATATATGGGATTATTTGATTTGTTGCCAATCAATTGGATTTGGGGTAGGTTTCCTCGTGTAGTTTTCCATTTCTTCTCCAATACAAACACATGTGCATTTCCATGCCAACTAGGTTAATGGAAATAAACATTACAAACAACGAACTGAGAGCTTGTTACAAATGTATTATGACCACTTTAAAAACTGTTAGCACAATTCTTAAAAATTTTAACATAGTTGCCTTAACGAAACTTGAAAATTTTAAATATGAGCACTATAAGTTAAAATGGTTGAGGACCACCAAACTATATGTAGATCAATTATCACAGTTTGCATAATTTTAATGTTGTATCAACTACTGGGGAAAAGAAAATACGGCTTCAACTATTTACAGTCTGATAGAATTTCATATGAAATTATTGAAATTCAAACTGCTATGTTAATTGGTACCACATAAAATTAAATAGCATTATTGGTGTAGCGGCTACATGTTAACAATAAGATAAAATATTTTTAATGCTGTAATTTTTAGATTAGTAATAAAAGCTGTTGTTCAACATACCGACATTGTTTTAAGGAAAATTTTTTGTAGTTTCATATAAATGAGTGTTTTGTGTAACAAATGCTATTTCTAAAAAATTGAACACTGGCAGATTGATGTATTGTATTTGTTGTTATAGAGAAAATAATTGTGGCATCCAACACCTAAAAAAAAATTATAGCTTTGTGTTTTTATAAAACCCCATGAAAAAATGTAAATGCAGTAGTCTATAAGATGAAATTCAACATATCGCTTAGGAGCAATACAGGTACTTCAATTTTGCATCAATAGGAGCATAATTTAGCACATGTTCAGCAGTAATTTACAAAATCACATTTCATTCCTCCCGCCACTTGTTACAAGATATTTATTTCATCAAGCACATGTGCAAAATAAATTTATTAATTTTAAACAAAATGAAAAGATTTTTTTTAAAACAAAATTAAGTTAACAAAGAATACTTACAGGCTGTGCAAGATGACAACCTTTTCAAGTAAATACACTAGATACTTACAGCGAATCTCATGTGCGTAAAGCAAATGGATTTTGTAAAAGATTAACTGGCAAAGAAGTTTCTATTGTGTGTAATAATTTTGAAACAGAAACACTTATTTTGATTCAGCTTCATGGATAGACATTATTTTAATTAATTCATTCACTCGTGTAGTATTTGCATGGTCCCAGAATGTTTCATAAACTTAAATAAGTACATTCCACTTGTGCCATGCATTTTTTTTTTCTGAAAAATCCATGTTCCTGAGGGGCATATATATTTACTTGAATTACAAACTGCCTTGAAAAATATGTTACAACTCACATTTTCACTCATGTCCATAAGGAAATTTTTTTTTTCCAAAAAGCTATTTCTGCATACAGTTTAGCTAGACTTTCGGGTCTGTTCATTGATGCCGTAGAAAAAGCATAATTAAATACACTTGACAGCAAAAAATTGACAGTGCAGTTGAAGACAACCACAACTTTCTACGCTAAAAAAAAAAACAAAAATCTTGTCGCAAAACCTAGGCTCTACGTATTACAATTTAATCCAATTGTCAGTCATATACAGAGTACTTCACCTCAAACCAATTCTAGCCAAGAGAAGTGACACTTTACTGGTTCATCCCTATATATTTTTCTAATTAAAACTCATTCCCTTAGTTTACTCTAAAATCTTCTTTAAATGACTTGTACTGTAATGACACACAGCCGAATGAAAAAATTTTGACTGCCATTTGCTATTATTTAACAAAAAAATACTGTTCAGGTTTGTAAATGCAAGATAATCAATTATTTTAAAGTAAAAAACATGAATGAAGCATTGTCTTATGTTAAGGTAGATTGTGGAGTGGAGGGCAGGGGAAATGGATGGTTCCCACATAAAAACCAGCCCACCAGTGGCATCATCTGGCACGATTCCCACATGCAAAAATCTGGGAACAACCCTGCACGGTATCAAACATGGTTCGGTTCGCCTTGGTGGGAGGCGAGCGCCCTGGCCGTTACACAACAGCTGACCCTGAGATAATAGTAAATTTGAACTATTAATACAATTTTATTACAAATCCCCATTTTAATTTTATGACTGATCTTTGTGGCCTAGTTATGAGTAGTTTTCATTTCTCACTCACTCTTTAAAGATTTTGCGTGGTCGCATTTAATTTGAATACTGAATATTATAAGTGATAACCCCATTAGCTATCTGTTGAGCAACAGCAGTTGCCCAGTTAGCACAGCCAATAACACCACACGTATGTACCAACGTCCATACTTGAGTAGATATGACAAACTGCATAAAATATTTAGGTTTCAAAACTGACCAATATATTTTTGGAATGGCTAGTTTCCAAACTGTGGCAATGAGATAAAACAAATTACTAACGGGAGTGACAATGCATGGGATACATGTGAGGTAAACTAAGTGGACTAGGAGAGGGGTGAGAAGGGAACGGTGCAGTGGAATTTTAAAGGGATGAGAGGCCCAATAGTACACACAGATGTTTCAAGTCACCCGACACGTACAACTTCACTAGTTTAAAAACTACTTTTACAGCCGCTATAAATCAGTTGCAAACAACGTGTTGGTCATGTTTTAAGTACAAACAGTACATGGATAACAATGGGTTTTAATGAGACAAACAGTTATCTTAACAAAGTCGAGCAATTAAAATCTCAAGTCATTTGTTTACCGTTACATATTGATATAGTTTAACCTTAACAACTTGAACCTGTATATTTCATGAGTGATACGAGTTCTTAGATAATAAGCCCACACAAGAAAATTACTTTCAATTTTTCCACTCTCAAAAAAAATTACCAGCCTACACTAATTCATACTGCATGGTTAAATGCAATACCATACTACCATCTACCATTGTAGAAATAGGGCATGTATTGTAAGAGATTTGTAGAACGGAGCATGAAAGTCCAGGAATTGATACAAATGTATTTCAGAGAAATTTTGTGTATTTATCTGGGAGTGGCCAAATTCAAATTGTATTATCCCTTGAATTGAAGAAACATAAGATGTTAGTGTGTGCTTAATATATGTGTCATGCACAGGTTTGTAATATGATGATCAGGGGGTTTACCGACAAAAAAAGTATGAACAGTGAAAGATATGCTCATCATGCTACACATTCCATACTTCTGGCCTCGGCACCAGAAATGAAATCATTGGTGACAATCCTCATACACTATATATGTCTACAAGTTGCATTGTGTGTATCAGAGTTTATGAGGGATGGAGGGCTTCGTAAAAATGAAAGAGCTTAATTTAAATTCTTAATTTATTTACAATAAAAATACACGCAGCTAGTATTTACGACATTACACTATCTATCGCTACTATTAACAGCTATTATTGTCAGTGAACACAATATTTAATTCCAAGCTCTACTATAATTAATATCCTTATCACTGTCTGTACTAGCTACAGTCATTTGATCCTCGCTCATTATTTACACATATGTCCATTGCCATGTATTAACATCATCCCAAATATCTGCCACCACACATTGAGTCCTACTTTCTCACAGTTCAGTCGGTCAGTCTCACTCTCTACTTTCCCAATGCTTG
Source organism: Clitarchus hookeri (assembly GCA_002778355.1). Classification (NCBI taxonomy): domain Eukaryota; kingdom Metazoa; phylum Arthropoda; class Insecta; order Phasmatodea; family Phasmatidae; genus Clitarchus; species Clitarchus hookeri. Next base: position 31,315 of record NQII01002205.1, on the reverse strand, counting down.
CAGACTTTACTCGCTGGTCGCTGCGCCATTGCCCTTTGCTCTGATGGCATCACACACCTGATAATGGCTGTCCATGACTCCAGACTCTCAACACAGACGCTGCTTCGTTACTTATATACCTTAGTTGACAAGGCCCAGAAAATTTGTGCAGCGACTATGCAAGACATTCAATCTTCCAAGTACAGGAGAAGGATCGGTCCCGATAGACTCATCGTAGTATGCGTCAGTGTTATATGGCAGACTGTTTGTAACTCTGCATACACTTTCCAGTTACTGGTGATGGTCTTGGAGCACTGTGGTTCGGAAATCCAAAAGGGAAGGCAAGGAAAAAGATGCGGAGTGGCTGCATATGAAATATTATTGAATTTTATGGTCACCCTGAGAACTCAATGTCATATGGCTTACCTACAAAGGAGAATCACAGTTCAAATTAAATAACTGTATTTAAAATTTTATACTTAATACTGAAAAATAATTTACAGTGAACATGTATTTAATGATCTTACATGTGCTGGGATTTTAAAGATAAGTATACTTTAAAGTAGCATCCCAGTGCTTGCCTGGAATAATTCTCGGAAATCTTGGAAAACTGAAATCAGGAAGGCTGTAGCAGGACTTGAACCCAGATCCTAAGGAATGCAAGCCCTAAGTTTTACCACTGCACCACCTCACACTGTAATTCCACAAAGTGCCTCAAACCAACTCCCATTCGCTACCACAGGCAGTCTTGTTCTACGGAGTCGGTCGTGATTCATTGTCACCTCTGAAGAGTGATTCTTCCTTCCACTTTGGTAGTTGGTATGTCCGAACACCACTCATATTACCCACAGGTGTCTCACAATTACTGACTGCAAAGGCCACATAATCAACATAACAGTGCTCAAGTTGCTGCTGGAAACATTTTGTACAAGTTATCAAGAAAATTCAAATTACAACTTGTAGCTTTTCCACTGGCCACATATTTTGGAATTTGGAGACACGTGGGCAGTTTATCATACACATAATTTTGCATCCTAATAAACAAAATACTATAAACATTACACGCGAGCAAGTGTTTCACTAGGTGTCAGTCAGAGACACGCATTTCGTGCAAGTCCTAATGAGGAGGAGTTTGTACTATCAGGCGCTTAGCCTTAATCCCTTGCACAGAGTTGGACAGCTAGACTGTATGCTCGATACAAAATCAGGCATTACACTGATAGCCCTCTCCCCTCCCGGGTGCTTGGGGTGGGTGCCGGTGCTCCTTGTCAGACCTGTCACTTCAACCGGAGGATGGAGTGGGTTAACTTACTCTGGTGGCCTAACCGCTTCGTCATGTAGTCTTGATAGTAAAGGGCTCTACTGTACTATGCACCAAGTACTTTTCAGTGCCCTGTCCACAGTATGGGTGGCCTATGAATGTGTGGTGTTTGGCAACGTGCATGCTGTCCTTGTTTAGGAGACGACCCGCAGTCATACACTAGTCGGAAATCAGTTCAAAGCCACGATCACCTGCCTCTCCCTTGAAGGATGACACTTAACAGGATTGAAGGGGGTACAGTTTCACCCTACAATGAGTACTCCAAGGTTAGACTAGAACACGTGTTTTATTCCGTCCAGAATAAACATGGTGACCCGCATTCTCTCCTGCACTTTACCTTGGTTGCTACATAACCTGCAGAAGTTAACTTTAAAAACAGGGAAGGGGCCTGTTATAAATATTGAGAGCAATCAACTAAGTAGCTATGAAAACAACTGACCCTAACTGACGACAATGTTAGTCCTGAAGGGACTCAAGTGTCACTATTGGAGTAGTAAATGAGGTTAATGGGGACGTAGACTCTTCGGGGGTAGCTGGTTGCTGGTATCTAAAATACGTCTGGATACGCAAGGACGATAGGCAGGGAGCTACGGGACAAGTTGTGCTGAAGCGAGCTGCAGAGAGTTAACTTATGTTGGTGGTGACTCCTCAGGGAGGGGAGCTTGGCAGAGAGCCCCAACACTGGAAGGTGATAGGGCAAACTGCTTTGGAACAACTGGCATTGGCATTTGCCAGGATGCACTGCATTATAAAACTTGTGGCCGGCGTGTGCCTCGGGTCTCATCAGCCTTCGGGTGGTTTTGGTTGCTATCTCCCTCTCTTTGTGGGCAGCATGAGCCTTGCTGCGCTCTCTCGGGGATGCCGAGAGTATTGTATTGTATTGGAAAGGGCTTATTAACATCCCCCGGTGTTATGCCTGAAGGCTTATCAGGGGATGGCTTGCAAACTAACTTAGGACCTAACACACTAACACCTATACCTTATGCCTTGCCTAGGATTTGAACCCAGAACCTCCTGCACCACAGACTGTGCCATGGGAGGTTGGCGGGTGGCGAGAGGCTGGGGTAGTTTTCCTTATTGTGCAGGCGGAACCCAAATCTCGGTTAGGGGCAACACACTTGCGTTTCTATGCTCAGCATTTATGTGCAGCAGGCGAGTATCTGACACTAATTTAGAGACAACTCACTTTCATTGCTGTGTTCGGCACTCAGGTGCGGTGGGCAAGTATCTCACGCCCAGTTAGGGGCAACTTAAAAGCCTCATTTTGCTTGGTTTCATAATAGAAGGCATTAAACTGTGCATGCGTTTGGTATGCAGGATATCTGGTGGGCCTACTGCAGCTTCCTTGGGTATCCATGTCTCTAGTAGAATACCGGTCGCTCTGAAGGCTGGCTGTATACGAGTTCGATGCACCGTTCAGGCTACGTGATGTTGCACGTGATGGAGTCTGAGTCGAAAAAATATTATACCAAATAAGAGTTACGTGTCAAACTGTAGCATACACATGAACAACTTTATAGTTTGTTGCAGGTTACCGTAATAAAAGTAAACTCGCATGCACATAAGTGCTTTTAGGATATTTGCAACTATGTACAATTGTTTATTTGTGACTACTGAATAACCTGTCAAAGAAAATTATTTTCACGCTCATTAAAACAGATACATAAATACAGTATTCCTGAGCATCTTTGAAGCTGTGCATTTCTTCCACTTCTTAGGCCAATGTGGTAATTACATCCTTGGTCCAAAAAAATTTGTAACTGAAACACTGATTTGGCAGTGCACGTCATTGTCATCTTATTTTGTATACACTAGTCAAAGAAAGATGATGGGATGGGCAGGCATATGAGATGTTCATCACTCAATCCTCACAGCCAACCATCCAAACATTCGCAAGAAATTTGAAACAGCACACAGTAATAACCTGTGGAGGCAGGAGATAGGGCAGCTTAAAAATTATGTAACCATACTAGTTGGCATGTCATCACATTTGATAGAGAATAGCTTGATTGGAAATGTAATCTTCAGCATTTGAAAAATTGCAGTAGAGAGTTGTGACTCTTAGCAGTTTGTATGCATAATAAATAACATCAAATTTAATCTGTGCAATGATGAGTGGGTATTTGACTTCTATCAAATTCAAACAGAAGTACTGATTGGTATCGGGTATTTAAAAAGAGTAACAAATGCAGTCAGTAACTCATTTAAATACTGTCAATAAAATTACCCTCTTCTAAAAGTACACCAAGGACACAGAAAATACCCGGTTTTCAGCATACCACATAATTCTTGTGATAAACCATCTGCCTCTTCAATGTTATTCCAATTTTTATGTCATCATCTACCCACTCCCTTTAGGATCATTCCCAGTTTTAACATAAATACATCATTTACGATTATTTTATACATTATACCCATTATTGATCTTACACTCAAAAGTACTGCTGTTTTAATGGAGAGTGCATTCAATCTAAAAAATATCAACCAAACTAATAAAATACACAATAAAACTATTGAAATGGAATTTTTTTTGCATTAAAACACTACTTCATCTCAGTTTCTGATGCCACAATTAGTTATTTGCTATGTAATAAATGAGCCTAAATGCATTTGAATAATTAGAGGGACCACCACATGCTTGTATTACCTACACAATCATCTATCTGTTGTTATGGAAGTAGTGTAGTGAATTCTCCTTGAATAATTGTTGTACACAGAGTTTCTACTACACTGATGAAAATCATAATTTGTAGAACTACTAAAAAAATATTAAAAATTTAAAAAAAATATTGTTTTTATTGTCTCCACTGGATTGACCCATACCTTAGTAGACCCCAATGCATGCTTGCACTTACATATATGTATACAATATACATATATATACATGCATGCATGCACAGTTTCTCTTGTAACTAAAAATATTTTACGGTCTTCAATTATTAAGTTAGTTCTTGTGCACACCGCTGGCCAATTAAATTGTAACACCAAGAAAGATGTAAGCTATCATAACCAGATTTATTGGACAGAATACACATCATAGACCACAGGTGACAACAGCTTGGTATAACGTACCCACCATGGGGAAATCAGTACTGTGTGGCCCCGCCATGGGCAGCAACCACCACTGTTTCATGATGTGGCACTGAGAGGGAGAGACTATGGATGTGCATCTGGGCTATCTATGCCCATNGGCAACCACCACTGTTTCATGATGTGGCACTGAGAGGGAGAGACTATGGATGTGCATCTGGGCTATCTATGCCCATGCTGCTTCTATGCTTGCCTAAAGTTCATCTATTGTAGCCGCGGGTGTTCTGTGGCAGGCCGGTTGTTGTCCAACCATGGACCACATGTTTTAAATGGGCGAGAGATCTGGTGAATGCACTGGCCAAGAAAGCAGTGCGACAATGGTGGTCATCCGGGAACCGTCAGGCGATGCGTGCCACACGTGGTCATACATTATCCTGTTAGTACAGGGCCCTGGGCTGGCCCTGAAGATACGAGAAACAAGCTCCAACACCTCCGTGATGCAATGGTCGCTGGTCAGTTTACCAGCGATGCACGACTAGGCACGAGCAGAACTCGGCCACCGTGCTGCCAGACAACTGGATTCATCGGGAAAGACTATGGTGTGCCATTGATCACTTCAGTCGCGATGTTCCATGTACCATTGCAGCCGCAGGCACCTGCAGTGAGCAGTCGGTGGCAGCTGCAGTAGTGGGTGCCGGACACGANGCAGGCACCTGCAGTGAGCAGTCGGTGGCAGCTGCAGTAGTGGGTGCCGGACACGATGCCCCAATGCTGCAAACTGTGATGCACCATGCATGTGGGCACAGATTGATGTACCACTTGCTTGAACTCCTAAGCAGGGGGGTGTGATGTGGCTGTACGGTCTGTAATCGCCATGCATACCATATGTCTATCCTCCAGCTCGTCGGTGCAATGGGACTGTCTTCCTGTACACTACTCAGCCCATCCCTTCTCGACCCACTGATCACGCATCTGCATCACTGTGGTTGCAGTTACTATAATTCCAGAACCAATTCTGCAGTAGGATAATCCACAATTTCGAAAGGCCATGATTCTCCTGCGGTCAAAGGCGGAAATCTGTTTTTATGGTGGTTGTGTTCATCTATGCGGCATGCTCACTCANCCATGATTCTCCTGCGGTCAAAGGCGGAAATCTGTTTTTATGGTGGTTGTGTTCATCTATGCGGCATGCTCACTCAGTCTGTGCACATGATCAGTGAGGAAACACAATGCCACTACTTTTCAGCAGAGCCCCAATCTCCACTTGATATACCGCTTATCAGCATCACCATTGGTGCATGTGATGCGTCACTCGGCCGAACAACTAATCACATTGTTGTACACTGCCCTGTGTATTCCCCCAATATGGGGTCCTTCAGTTGCATCCTTGGATTTTCAATTTTAATGGCTAGTAGTGTAACTGATTATATCTATAATAGTGTGTCATTTCATTATACATTAAATTGCATATTGATGTTTCTAAGGGAAAAAGACATGTGCATTTAGACACAAAACAACCTTCACAAAAAGTTGTATCTAGTTATATACTTCACCAAAATAAAAACATATTTCTTAAATTAAACTTATCTCTCACATTACATAACTGAATTACTTTCTAAAGTTACCAAATGTATTACATATAACTCTTTACACGGATAACTGTTGTGAAGTACAGTTGTTATGTAGGACCTTCGTGTCGTGAACTTTAGCACCCATAGATGCTCTCGTTACAATACAAGGATGGCACATAAATGGAAGGTGGGATCTAGATTCCTGTGTAGAGTAGTGTTTAATGTTTAATACTGTAAGCATAAATTATGGATATGCTCCTGTTTTACTTATTACAAAAGGGGTATGTGTATATGTGTGTGTGTTATATATATATATACATATATATTATATATAATTATATATATACACACACACATATATATATGGTACACTTATGGTGTAGTTCAAAGTTTTGTAACATTATAGTTATAAAATTATTTTACAGTACTATGGAAAATAATAATTGAAAAAAATAAATAAAAACCATTGTGAATTTTCTTATAACAACAGTTATTTAAATTTTTTCTCTTTTGCCAACAACAGATAAACAATAAATATATAAAATTTTCTCTTTTTTATATGGTAAGTATTGAACAGATAAATAGTGAACAAACTAAAAACTCCTTTTGTTAAATTATATTATTATATGGCCATGACTATATCATCGGATACCCGTGATCGCTTCATTTGAAATTATTCATTATAACAAATTTTTTTAATACATCATTACTTTTTTTTAATTGAGTTAAAAAAAACCAATTTTGTAGTTGCAGTTCCTACAAAAGATATTTAGTAATTAAACCACTGACATCGCTTCAGAAAACAGAAAGTTCGGAGTACTCCCAAGCTCANTGCCACTACTTTTCAGCAGAGCCCCAATCTCCACTTGATATACCGCTTATCAGCATCACCATTGGTGCATGTGATGCGTCACTCGGCCGAACAACTAATCACATTGTTGTACACTGCCCTGTGTATTCCCCCAATATGGGGTCCTTCAGTTGCATCCTTGGATTTTCAATTTTAATGGCTAGTAGTGTAACTGATTATATCTATAATAGTGTGTCATTTCATTATACATTAAATTGCATATTGATGTTTCTAAGGGAAAAAGACATGTGCATTTAGACACAAAACAACCTTCACAAAAAGTTGTATCTAGTTATATACTTCACCAAAATAAAAACATATTTCTTAAATTAAACTTATCTCTCACATTACATAACTGAATTACTTTCTAAAGTTACCAAATGTATTACATATAACTCTTTACACGGATAACTGTTGTGAAGTACAGTTGTTATGTAGCACCTTCGTGTCGTGAACTTTAGCACCCATAGATGCTCTCGTTACAATACAAGGATGGCACATAAATGGAAGGTGGGATCTAGATTCCTGTGTAGAGTAGTGTTTAATGTTTAATACTGTAAGCATAAATTATGGATATGCTCCTGTTTTACTTATTACAAAAGGGGTNTAGAGTAGTGTTTAATGTTTAATACTGTAAGCATAAATTATGGATATGCTCCTGTTTTACTTATTACAAAAGGGGTGTGTGTGTTATATATATATACATATATATTATATATAATTATATATACACACACACATATATATATGGTACACTTATGGTGTAGTTCAAAGTTTTGTAACATTATAGTTATAAAATTATTTTACAGTACTATGGAAAATAATAATTGAAAAAAATAAATAAAAACCATTGTGAATTTTCTTATAACAACAGTTATTTAAATTTTTTCTCTTTTGCCAACAACAGATAAACAATAAATATATAAAATTTTCTCTTTTTTATATGGTGAGTATTGAACAGATAAATAGTGAACAAACTAAAAACTCCTTTTGTTAAATTATATTATTATATGGCCATGACTATATCATCGGATACCCGTGATCGCTTCATTTGAAATTATTCATTATAACAAATTTTTTTTATACATCATTACTTTTTTTTAATTGAGTTAAAAAAAAAAACCAATTTTGTAGTTGCAGTTGCTACAAAAGATATTTAGTAATTAAACCACTGACATCGCTTCAGAAAACAGAAAGTTCGGAGTACTCCCAAGCTCACATAGCAGGCAAAAAAATTAATTTAGAGGTTACTTAGACGGTGAAAACATTACAGACGTTACTGCGGTGCTGGCCAAAGAAGTGGAATCATGGTCCAAAAGGACCACACCACGAATTGGTGTGCAACTCACATTTCAAGAATTATGAAAAACTGGCCATAAGGTAATGCTATCAGGCGAAACTGAGAACCGCTAGAAAATATAACAAAAAACTTGCAAAAGGATTGTTAACACAAAATACAACACCTGAATAAAAAAAAAATAACTGTAAAAACTTATCCAAAACGGCGGATTTAATATACTATCTCATCACAGAGATGAAGAAAGATTCCACAAGATAATATATTGAGCTGACTACATGATGTATGACAAGAAAGGGAAGAAGAAAGTAACCTGAGCAGAAACCTATATCTACTAAAGTATGTTCCAGACTTCATGGTTTCGCACGACTAATTGATACATAACTCGAAAGTCCAGAAAGACATATAACAATACACAAATAATGTTTTTCATTTTGCTAACTGAAATTAAGAATTTACACAATATTATGTAGATAAATAATTAATGAACATTAAGAAAATTATTATTTTTTCAACAAAAAGTATAAAAGAAAATAACAGGTAAATATTTAAAGATTACACAATATTCAGAAGATAAGAGTTTGTTTTACAACTTAAGATNTAAAAGAAAATAACAGGTAAATATTTAAAGATTACACAATATTCAGAAGATAAGAGTTTGTTTTACAACTTAAGATTGAATAAACAAAATAATTACGCATAACTAGAGCACATCCCCATAGGGGAAAGAGAAAGAAAATAATGGAATTAATTTATATGAAACAAGTGCCCACACAACTGGCACACAGTACGTTAATGGTATGTATAAATAGTTTTGAACTTTTTGACAGACGCTTGTACAAATGGTTTTCAAAATAATGGAAATGCATGTTCTGGAACAGAGCATTTCTGTGGGGTTGTAACACAGATAATTCATGCANTCGAATAAACAAAATAATTACGCATAACTAGAGCACATCCCCAAGGGGAAAGAGAAAGAAAAAAAGAATAATATTCGCGGAATACCAAATAAAAAAGAAAGAAAATAATGGAATTAATTTATATGAAACAAGTGCCCACACAACTGGCACACAGTACGTTAATGGTATGTATAAATAGTTTTGAACTTTTTGACAGACGCTTGTACAAATGGTTTTCAAAATAATGGAAATGCATGTTCTGGAACAGAGCATTTCTGTGGGGTTGTAACACAGATAATTCATGCACTGCGACTGTTGTTTGGTACTGCAGAGAAGGTCATTACTCTGCAGTATGCTAGGCAGTGCAGTACGTGCAGTTGGCCATATGTAGGCGAGGAAAAATGGGAGACCTCTCAGACTTTCAACAAGGGCAGATTGTTGGAGCACAGTTAGTTCAAACAAATGTATTGAAGACGGCCGATGTGCAAGGTGTATCAAGAGCAACAATGTCCAAGGTGACAACTGCATAAGCCGTACACAACCAACAGCAAGACTTCAGCAAAAAGTAACAGTAGACGGAAAACCCAAGCTCGGTGATCAGTGAAGAGGATTGTCAGGAAAAACCATAGTGCTAATGTGATGCAAGTGACACCAAAAAACTCATATCAGCATTTCCAACAACATGTTTCTGCAACCACAGTTAGAAAGACAGCACTAGTACGACAGACCAAAGGGGGGAATACCACCATATTAATGAGGTTTGTTCAGAGGTTTCCATTATTTTGATAATCTTTTGTGTTTCAATGACAATGTTTCTACACCCCATTATTAATNCCTGTTTCTGCAACCACAGTTAGAAAGACAGCACTAGTACGACAGACCAAAGGGGGGGAATACCACCATATTAATCAGGTTTGTTCAGAGGTTTCCATTATTTTGATAATCTTTTGTGTTTCAATGACAATGTTTCTACACCCCATTATTAATATTGAACCATTTCAAAAGGGAGTATGAAAGCTACAACGAGAGCATAGAATCAAAATAAAATTCGCCAATATACTACTGCCCAACGGACAATCAGTGTTTACCTGGTCTTCCTGTACATTTTGGGTTAGTTACTGAGTGAACTGCAGTCATACATAACATCTGAAGCTAGATGCTCTTGGTGTGGATTAACAGCCATTTGCAGAAAACTGATCTTACCTTCAAAAAAAGTGGGAGGTGCTAGTTGCCCTTATGGCTATTTATGTGTCTGTTACTATGTTTCATTTTATTTTATGTTTAAGTTGACATTTGTAATGCATGCTGTCATATTTACTGTAATAAAGTTCAATCAATCAGCCATAATTCTGGTAGAGAGAATGTGTGTAGGGAAATGCAGAAAGTACGAAAACATAGAAGCATCATTAATACAGTATTTCTTGCCCCCCTCCTCCTACCACTCTTTACACCACACAGGTTGCATTGAATGATTGCCTAGTCCATGCACAATAGAAAGTAAATAACATGGAGGTAGGCAATAGCTTAATGTATGAACATATTAGCTGAAAAAACAGAAAACTCGGAATATTATACTTTATTTATATATATATATATATACACAAAAGAATTTACAATAGCTGCTATAAAATGATATATAAAAGACACACAGAACGCTGTAAAAGGAATTATGTCAGTTATCACAAGGTAAATGTGGGAAGAAACACCAGAAAGATTAATTGAACTAATTAGGACTTGGGATGATGATGACACAAATAAATACAGTGGTAAGGAAAAAAATGTACACCACAGCCTTCCTTTGAAGATAATGCATACATAGTTATGATATTTCAGGAACTGGAATCCTCTTTGTCTTCAGACACAAATACATACAGACGAATAGCTACACCATTAATTTTCCACTTAAATAGCAATAAATTTAAATAAAGTATCGGTGTTCAAAAAGCATTTTACGACCAAGTTCTTATCATCCCGGTGTCCTTATTATATTTTTAAAAAGAAAGAGTTTTACACACTTACTATGATATCTTAACATTTGCACAGGTCAACCTTTGATAATTGTGTGAACTTCTACCTGTGTTCAGCTAGTGGCTACATTCCTTTCTGGGTCAATTCACAACCTGGGTGCTAACACCATTTTACACCAGCTTAACTGCCATCTGATTATTAATGCTGTATTTTGCGGGAAACATTTTCTCCTTCCATTACTTCTACAAATGTCGCAGTTTTGAAGTATGCAAAAGACCAAAATTATGTATGTGTACCTGCAACATCATCCCAGAAATCTAACAGCATTCCCTGGCTGGCCACTGACTTTGTGCTTTATGTTCGATTTTTCAACTTTTTAGAGGTTGAACTCAAGTTTAATCACTCGGACAAAAGTACTCTCTACATGTGAAATAAATACACCAAAAATTATAGAGATCTTTGGCACAAAAACTGCCCAATCTTATACCCCCCTGCCCATTCAATTGCTATTCCTTCAGGAAAACACCTTTCTCCTTTCACCCACATAAACAACAAATATAACAACTTTATTAATCTTCAGACCCACAAGGTACCACCGAAATATGATTAAAGTAGAACCTCTTTTTTACACACTCCTCTGTTTTGCACACATTTTCATTCGCCCACTGCTGTGCACGTGCAACATAAAATTCCCTCTTTTTAACACTTTCTTGTATTTTGCAATATTTTTTTCTGATCTCTTCAGATGTATAAAAAAGGGGTTCTACTGTATCTATCTACAGTAACTATCTCCCCCCTCTCTTCCCTAGCTCTCCTCTGTCTTTCTCCCTCCCCTCCCTCCCTCATCTAGTTCTCTCTTTCTCCCTCACTCACACCCTCACCACTTCTTTTCTCCCTCTCACTATGCAAAAAGAGTACAGATTTCATGTTTAAAAAATGATACATCATGGATAAAAACACAAGTGTAATTTATGATACATCAGTACTACAAACACCACAATGCAAATGTTTCTCGCTGAAGGAAGGAGTTGAGAAATGGTAATCCAGTTTTTTTCTCCAAGAACATTATACATTGATTTAAATTCACTAAAAATGTAAAAATAGTTTATTCTAAATAATATGTTACAACTTTCACTTTATAATTATTTCATTATTTTTTAGATTGTACTTGGTAAATATTGCACTTTTCTTAAACAAAATTACCTTAACGAATTTAGATAGATTGAAACATAAAAACCGTAATGAAAAGACATATGTGCTCATGTGCAATTTGGTGACAGTTTAATGAACTCACGCCAAATGTTTACGATAACTAGTTAACCATTTAACTATCACAGCATTCAAAAAGACATTTTGCAAGAAATTACAAATTTCTTGGCTTTATTACGTGAAGAGTAGAACACTAACAATTTGATCATAAATGAGAGGGCAAACATAGGTTGTTCATAATTACACATATATCATGCAAAAGGTAATGCAAAGCATGTAGAATTGAGAAAAACATAATACTCGTAAACTAATTTCACCAATCCCATATGATTTTAGTTTTGAAATCCGATACTAAAACAAAGCACAGCATTTTAAATAAAAATAAAATTAAAAATGCACACGACATTGCCAAACAATATAAATGTATGGAGAACTGTACCTGCAGCCTCAAATAAATGCAATATTGCACGAGACACTACCATACCAAAAAATCACGATAAAAAAGTCAAAACCTTAAAAATATTTCTGACAACTACACTATTATGTTCTCATCTTCATTTTTAGTTTTCAGCAGTCTATGTTACTTTACATCTGACTACCTTTTAACACAAATTTACGCTTAACTTTTGGCAAAATGACATAATTAGAGGAACAAGTAGGGAAAATTTTTTTTTGTGTCATATTAAACAAAATCACTATGGTTAAGAAAAAAAAATACCAAACAGAACTTTTGATGAAGGGGAAGAATGGTGTTGTGGAGGGGAGGGAGAGGGAAAGAGAGTTTCCCCCTGACCCATTGTAACAAGTACTCTTGAGAAAGAAGGTTTCACAAGCAATACAACATCTTGTAATGATGCAGACAATAGTATTGATACTAAGGGAACATATTTTTGTATTTTGTAGGGGAATGCAAGTGTTTTCCAGTATTTCAGACCTTATTGGCAGTGTTAATTTTGTGTATTTCAAGTGGGTTAGTTTTTTCTAAAGTCATAATTTTATTTTGAGTCGGGCATCAATTATTATGACTGTTACATGTTCTATATATAGTGTTCTTTCTTTTTGAGTACATTCTGGAAACACACTTGGTTATTATTTTCGTTGCAGTTTGGCTCGCATGGGAAAGTAGTTGCAATGGGGTTCACGCCAGTGTCTGGAGGGATGCTTTGTACCGCACAACGCCCTTACTAGGCAACGTTCGGAGACGCGATAGCAGCCGCACTGCACAATGCCCATTTTCTGGAATGCCGGTGGCATGATGTAAAAATGTTATATCAGTAGCCAATGGAAGTAAAAGGGAGGAGAGGTGAAGTGCTGTGGCAATATTATCTGTGGAGACTTGCTGCCACCTCAGATAATAGAAATGCTTGTCACCAAAAAAATACCTGTGTGACCAATTTAACTTACACCACAAGCACTTCAGACTCTCTCCCCTTTTTTCATCTTGTTTAGGCCAAACATTTTTTTATAAAATTCTTTCCACTGGTATGAGAGGTTGATAGGATGTCGGGAGGAAAAGGGCCCTCCTGCCTTCATAAATTTATCTTGTGATGCTAGTGTTTCGGTAATATGAATTTGTAATGGATTCTGCGATGCTATTCTCATAGTCTGTCTGGGTCGTTGTTTCACGACTGTTTTCTGTCTGCTGTGTTAAGTGAGTGAACTGCATAACCTTCAATAAATCTCGAAGGAAAATTCCTAACGTTTCATCTGTTTTTGGTAATGGCACCTTTGTTTACAAACTTTTCTAATGCTTCTATACCGACTGGACAAGTAAAGTTCATTCTGTGGTCGTAGTTTGGTTAAACAATGGCTGCAACACCGCAATATGTTATCATTAAACTTGCTATTATTATAGACTGAACGTTGTAAGCAGCCTAGTAAAATAACAAACACAAAATTACCAGCTTGGATGTTTTAAGTTATACATACTTTTAGTGTAATTCACATTTTCTAAAAGCACTCCGAGGTTCAAAGCAACCAGAGCAGAAAATTTGTAGCACTACTGATTTTGGCACGTTAAGCTTGTAACGTTCGGCCGCTAGTTACGTTGCAACGGCTTGCTCAAAGGTGGAACACGAGACTCAGTAAGAATGACGCAGTTTAATTAAGAAATAAGTTCCAGAGTACTTGTTATATATGTTTATTTAACATTTAGTGAGACAGTTCACAGACGAAGTTCCAGTATGCAGAGTACGAACTTTTACATATAACCATTCAAGAGCAGAAACAGCGCCACCGTCGTTTACAGATTAATCCTGTCTCAAAACTGTCCCGTATAAATTTAAATGCGTCTACCTCCCACACCGGCGGAGAAATAAAATAAAGTCTAGTTGCCGATGTGGGGGTTATCGTCACACCCGACATGGACTAGGCGAGCATTGTACCACTGCCCTGAAGGGCGACTGACTTGAAGTGAAGCTTAACCTGAAGTGACTTCTCTCACCGCCGACTGATTCTGAACTGCGACTGATCTCTAGGACGACAGACACAAGCGTCTTTTGTGTGTTGCCTCTCATCCCCCTCTCCTGAGATAAGGGCCTGGCCACGCACGCTCTCAACACGTTATCGTAACTAAGACTGCACCGTCAACATAAACGAACTTCTCATACAAAAATTTGTACGACGCAGCCTGAAAGTATCTAAATAATGCTGATGCTTAACAAAAATTGAAAACTACGATGTTCTAAATGAAACGACAACAGGACTCCCGATAAACGTAAATAGCAAACGTCCGCCCGATAACCTACAATAGCACACGTCTGCCGGATAAACTAACTATCACGGGAAACAAGCCACCACGGCTTTAATTTTGAAACCAATAAAATTATTACGGAGCTCTCCAAAGCTTAAGAAAAATGAACAAAATTGAAACACGTGTCCCGAAAATTAAGAATACTGCGTTATTACAAGCTATATACTGTACCATTAAAAGTAGCAAAAAAAAGTACATAAATTAAAAAACAAAAAGCTCTTGCAGTCACAGACAATTTTCGCTAGAAGTTCCCTCATATTTTTAAATATGAAGTGGAATCTCATTGCACTGCTCCCATTTATATTATTTTTCTGTATCCATTGTTTATTTTACAGCATTCTGTGAAATTCCCTCTTAAACTCTTAAAAATTGTATACTACTGACTTTTTTCATTTGAAGTACAATTTTTCCACACCTATTGTTTGTATCCTTATCCCATCATCATAAAAATGATGTGTTGTTGATCACGTGGATTGTTCATAAACACTACAGTAGTTAAAATTTGTTAGCCTGTCCCCAATGGGTTGACCAAATCTTATCATCTCGTTATAACGTACATTAATAAAGCCTCAACTTTTATACTTAGTAATGAAAGTACTTTATACTCAAAGTTTTATTTTCCAACCTCTATAACATCTGCTCAATGAAATTACGGAACAATTAATAATTTCAACAAAGAAAATTAATAGGTAATTACAAAGAAATATTTTTTAACAGTAAAGTTAAAACTGTAGTTTCTAAAATACGAAAACACACAAATGACAGCCTGCAAACATAAACTAATGCCTAATGCATGGTTTGCAAGTACACACTGCTGACTTACTGGTGAATTTTCCTTTGAAAAAATTACACTACTTACCCTTAACAAATAACAGCAAAGGAAGTTTATTCAGAAGACGTATATCTTCTGAAATAAATCAATATTTCTGTAAGAAATTATCTTTATTTTTCCTTAAAGAAGCACTTGAAAATTGACATTGCACTTGGTAAAGCATGCCACTGAATGTTAATAACTTTTTTTGGCAGTAAGTGAAAATAAATTTTACATTGAGTGAAAATTTTACTGTACTTTGGTTGATTTGGTGGTTAACTATGCTTGTTACATGAACTGCCCATTCTTAGGGGATGATAGCCATCAGAAAGCGAAGGGCTCAACTTCAAACCATTTCCCATCAAAGTTTATAGTGCTTGCCCCAAGTAGTCAACTGGCACACTTTCACTCACTGTACAGATGGCAGCCTAATTTATCACCTTACTATGAGGTAAAAATCTACAAGCTAACCACTTTAAAAAAAAGGTAGAGAGGGGGGTACGTACTGAAGTGTAGCAGGAAAGGGAAAGGGCAGTACATGGACGCAGAGTAATGTAACCAAAGTGTTTTTACGTCTCATAAAAATTATTGTAGCTTTGCCTCTCCTTTATAGTAAAGGTCAGTTAGTTTGAATTTAAAATCTACAGAATAAGTTTTCCATTTCTGTGTCACTGTACTTATGGAACTTAATACAAGAGAAACAAAAGAGAGGCAAAAAAACACTTCCATCATCCTTGGTTACCTTTGGCTGCATCTTGTGTCAGCCTTAACGGCTTTCATTCATCCCTTCCTCACTTTGTGAATGGGTGACAGGCACAATCACGCTCCCAAGAAATTTATTTGTGGAAGGGTGTCAGGAGTAGGGTACATTCTTACAACTTTTAAACAGTAAATTTTTTTTTACTCTTAAAAGCACTTAAAAATTATGGCATGACCACTACACAATGAAATATGGTACATTAAAACTGCTCATCTCGGGGCACCAGGAAATACGACACAACTAACTGTTTCCCTCCTGGATGTCTTGTGGAGAGAGAACCCTAAGGGACGAATCTGCATGTGCTGTTGTCTGCACACATCAGTTTTTTTTTGTTGGCTCCCTCAAAAAATTATTTACAGACGTTACACTGTATTTTAAATGTTCTTTCTTGTTAGCAGTTGCAACATTGTAAAGCACAGTTTTAGAAAATTTCAGTAATTTTCGTACATGCACTAACACCACCATTCTCCTGGCAAGTGAAAAGGCTTAAAATTGATGTCGATGTCATAATAATTTACAAAATAAATCTCTTTCTGTTACCAAAAATTTCAGACAAATGTTCAACATTTCTAGAATCAAACATTATCATCATAATTTGAAATAAATATATTTGGAGAAAAATGGTTTCACAAAAGCATGAAAATAAACTACATATAGACCAATGAAGTAAGTTTATTTTTCCCCCCAACACAGTGACTGGAATGTAGTAACATGAAATTCCAAATTGTAAGTAATCGTGACTAGGCTGAACAAACAGTAAAATGACGTTAAGAAAGATTACATGGGACTCAAATGTAATTCAAACTGTCCGCTTGAAGTCTGCCTGCAAATTCTTAAAAAATCAAGTGCCAGCCGGACATCACTTTTTGTTCCTATCTGAAACTGTGTACTTGTCATAACTCTTGGTTGGATCGTACGGCTCCCATCTGCTTGCAGGAAAAATATGCTTATTCCGTTCATACCAACTTCGTAACAGCACTTTGCCGGCATGCGAATCTTCTTTCTCAACTGTGGCATCACTCACGATTCGAATATCATCATGAACATCAAAAGTAAACAAAGGACCACTTTTTCCACGTGCCTAAAACAAACAAATCAACAAATTATCAGAGTAAAAAAAAACTTCATTCATTTACACAATATTTTTAGAGGTTAATACAGTTACAATAATAGTTATTACTAGTTCATTTTGTCTATCATCCATTTTTTTGAAGTAATAATGCTCAATTATTTAGACAGCTAAATCAACTAGACGCCATTCAAATACAATTTTCCTTTCATTATCATTCGTCACAAACTGAAATTAACACGTTCTTTTACAGGAAACATATTGTGTGGAATTTTTTTGGATGCATAAAAACAGCATTACTTAACTCCAGACTGCATGCCAGCTTGAACTGTTGTCACATATAATTAGTAGTGAAACAAAATTTAATTAAAATACTTACAACACATATATAAACAATAATAATATTCATGTAAAATGGTTTCGTAGTCATTATTTTTAATAACATTTATAGTTTATAAAAGAGAATATTTTCCATATGTAAATAAGGATATATACTTTTAAAAAATATTGTTTATATTTGTGTATGATATTATTTACATTTGTGTACAATATTTTTATATTTATAAAGTTTAATGTGAAAAAGTGATATGTATTAAGCTATATCATCATTGGTTGCAAAATCAATTACACCTTTTCTACATTGCCTACGCTTAAACTACCTACCTTCAGTAATAACTAAGAATGTCTCTTGCATATTTAAAAAATTAAAACAATAACAAACAAACTGCAAATATAAAACAAAAAACAAATGTTACAGCTTCGTTTCTTTGCCGCCGTGCCATAGTAAAGAAATAAAACGTTAGACACTCGTGGGCTTTTTTATTTTTGTAGACACGCAGCAGTTTACGTGCTTTTTGTAACTGAAAAGACGATTTCTGGGAGTCGCCAGCCACCTGTTTCCAACTCAGCATTTTTTCGTGAAGGTGAACGTAACCTATATGCAATAGCAAAACTGACAATTGACAGTCATAAGTCACACTGATGAGGTTGATGCTTGACATAGATATAAACATGACTTAGTCAAATCTGTACCTATAATCATGTTACCCCAGGTGAGGTTTGAATCCTAAAACAACTTGCTATGGAAGCCTACAAGTACGCCCCTAGTTGCAAGGGGACCCACGGACACATCAGCCAAGATCGTCCTCCCTTATGTCAGATGTCACGCCACCCCCTCACATGTGATTGAGGCTAGCCAAGCAGCCAAGTTAAGCGCCTAAGCTCGCGTAACCATGGCAACCCAGCATTACAGAGGCGCATAGTTCGGCCACGGGCCGTGGGATTGCGCTAGAGAGCAAAACTCTGCCCAGGAGGAGGAGCTCACCGCCTGTACCCCAGACGAACCCGCGGGCAGGTAGAATATATGGCTGTGCACTGCCGAGGAACATCAGTTGTTCTCCAGTTGTACGTGAATTCATCTCCAGCAGCTCGCTCCACCACCTTGTGTGCTGGGGTTCTCTGCTGACCCCAACGGCTTCGCAACCTACAAGAAGTTCTTCAAGACCTGAACCAGCAACCCCAGAAGAAATCTTCAAACCCCTTGAACAGCTTACACTTCTGGTAAAGGCAACCACACTAGCCTTTTCTGGTAGTGGCCCTAGAAGTTCCTTCTAGACAACAGCATTGAGATGGTTAGGGAAGGGACAGTTGTTATTATAGCTACCTAGCCGCATCTGCTCTTGTTCTGGTTTACGTAGTTTACTTCCATTCAGTTCCTGATTAGTTAGGAAGTAGTACGGGCCACAGTGTCAATTCCTCATGGAATAAACACGTTTTCTCTCAAACCTCTGAGTGCTAATTCTAGGGTGACTGATTTTATCCTCTGTAGACGTCAGCCCACCAGGGTAAAGCAGGAGACCGCATCTTTAACAAACCAATTACTGAACCTAGAGTAGGATTGTAGGCTCCCTTAACAAGGCGCATGTAAGTCATAAAACACACCCAGTCGAAGGCCACCCGTACTGTGCACCTGGTCCGCAGTAAGGCAGAGCTACAACCACTAGCAACACAATTTAAGGGCTGTTAGTCAGCTAGTCCAGCTGATTCACTCCATCCACCGCACTGAACTGATGCTGGAAGGAGTGATAGACTGGTTCTGGAGGACTGCCCACCTTTGGACATACACCCAACGTCGTTGTCGGACTTCCAGGGTAAACCCACCGCTCCAAGCACCGCGCTGAATTGTTGCTGGTTGGAGTAATGGAGCACAACTCTGGTTGGCCGGGGCTCGGCTTGATTCTATACCCAGCTAGGGAACTTTGTCGCCTGCTCTCCTCTCGTGAGGCCAATATTTGCAACTACCTGTATGCCGTACACCCAAAGGAGTGGTACAAAGTGGAAGGAAAGGAAGGCAGCTGTGGCCTCCAAAGCCAACGGGAGATGAAACCCAGCCCACTTCACTTTGCAGCATAACCCCCCGGGCATGAGCTCAAGCTGCCCGCCAGCTGGAGGGGCCTCGCCTCCCAGCTCTCTCCTACTCATTTCAGCCCCCGATCAAGACCACCGGCCCGATCACATGCGATCGCCACAGACTTCCGTTAGGAAATGCCCGTTCCACCAGGGATTGTGAATCCCTGGTTCCAGTGTCGCCGGACCAGCAGCCTTCCCAGGGTCACCGCAGCACCACCAGCCGCAGTAACACCGTCGTCCCAGGTCGGGCACTTGTTCCAGTCAACTCCAGCAGCAGCAGCAGCTACCCAGGGTCACCTCTAGCACAGGTAAACGCATGGCTGTATACCACCCAGTATGCAGTATGCAGGACTGCTAATCCCATGTTTGACATTGTACCATGCCGTCAAGCCATGCACCCTGTATTATATACCGGCCGGGGTCCGGTCAGCTAGTTGAATCGCCCGTCTCTCTAACCAACACATTAAAACCTTGCCCCACTGTGACGTCAACGTCATCAATAAGCTACGAGAAATGGTGTACTGTGTTCCGTCATCACACTCGCTAGAATATCATTGGCCAACAACTATCTTGCTACTCTTCAATCAAACATTACGATGAGTGATTTTCGGAATCAGGCCTCTGAAGTGTAACACTGTCACTTAGCAAAATCATAAAAACATCAACAGATTATTAGAGACATTTGTTTGTGGTCAAAAATTTTGATAGATTTCGTCAATTTTTTTTAGTAATTTTGCTAATATTTGGCGGAGAAAAAACAATGGTTTGGTAATATCAGTAAAGAAATGGTATATATTTGGTTAAAAAATGTTAGCGCTCACACATATTTCATATTGCAACAAATTTTGGCTACTTGGGTGTTGACACAAAAATAAAATGGCAAACATTTAATCAGAAAATGCAAGCACTGTCATTAATTCCATATTGCTTGGCTTAAGGTTTGTCCTTCTGTCAGTCATTATATTTCCTAACATTGAGAAACTCCTTTCAGTGTCTACATTGCTGATTGGAATCCATACTGATTTCACTGCAGCATTAACTAAGTCAGAAAAATCACACTTCAGCAAAAGCAACAATTTAACAATATCAACATCTTGATCATTTTGAAACACGTTCACTACAGAATCCCTAAACGAAAGATATGGTTGCAAACTCTCAGATGAAAGCTTATACAAGGTAGGTATTTTTTTCATTGCATCACATATTTCATAGTTTCTTAAAAACAATTTAAGAATATTTTTTGGATCAAAGAGTTTACCAAGACATTCAATGAATTCCCTACCACTGTCAGACTCAATTAAATCATTAAATTTTTTGAGACTCCTGTCACCGACCAATTTTAACTCTAAAGTCAAATGTGACTGACTTTGTTTGGAAAGCATTAAAGGCGCATCTGATGTTTTCTGGAAAAAACCCATCTTTTAGCAATTCAAACATATTTGTCAGGTCACTACATTGTGAGGAGAGAGTTGCTGCCACTGGTGCACTAGAATTTTCCAAATGCTCAAGTAATTTACAGCTTTTATAACAGTGCTCTATCAGAGCTACCAACAAGATTACATTAATTATGCATTGAAAAGTAAAAAGGGACGAAATGCAAACAAAATTAGTTTGTCACCAAGATCAGATTATTTCCGAAACATAGCGATATCGCTTCAGCGACAATGTTTTCGAAACATCAATTGTGTCGACTTTTCGATCCAGACTACATATTGAATCGATTTATCAAACTAGCGTCTTGAACATGTGGATTCACAATGGACATGTACCTATTTTGACGTCTAAAGCTGTGTGCGTGTATAGGCCTACCAGAAACATTTCATGAAAACTTAGGGATAATAATTATTTCACGTATAGGCCGCACTGAATTTTTGTATTCCTGTAAATATTTTTAAGTCACGATTCCGTACAAACATGGCGTCTATCAATGTGCACTTGTGACGCAGTGGCGGGTGTGCAAACTACGTATATTTGTCTCGTACAGCAGCAAAATGTTCTCATGTACGGCATCTATGGCCGAACTCCAACATGTTTACATTTTACGCGTCCGGGATGGTTATTTTGTTTATGAATGTTAGTGAACAAATTATTGCACAAGTGAAAAGCTATTAATTTTTTTTTTACTTCCTTAGAAACTAGGTTAAAATATTAAATGTGTGATCTATACACGTCGAAATACTATATTTTTCGCACATTTTTTGGGTGTTTTGTTGTTTTTCGTGATGTATGTTATTTTTCGCGAGAAACTGTGTATTTAGTGTTTATTTCGCGATTTCGTGTGCCATGAAAAACAGGCATGTCTACAGATTATGCTTTACATTTACAAAACATATAGGGATAGATGAAGAAAGAGCAACTTCCTTACATTTTAATGCATCGGAGGTTTACTGTATACAAAGAATACATACTATTAATTGTACATAATTTGGTAATATTTAACATTTTTAAAAGCCAAATTACTGCTATATTACATAACCAAAATAATTTGTGGAGAAACAATTTTTTCCTTGTGTGGATTGTCTTATTTTCGTAGTTGTCCCATATTTGTGTAGCCTAAACAATACTGTGTCAATATCACATCAAATATAATTTAAATTTCCTTGATAAAAACACAATATTACAACAAGCACTCTTTTACAATGTCAATTACACCAAACGAGATCTCCATCATACTATTATTGTAAAATCTCAGTATAAAATACTTTGCTTTACAGTACATCTTTCAAATCCCCAGCACATGTAATATCATTAAGGACACGTACAGTATAAAATAGTTTTCAATATTAAGCGGTCCTGTCTGTAGCTATTTTGTGCGTTCGTGACCTCAAAATGAAATGTGTGTGTTGTAAAACCAACTCTTGCTTTCTCAGCACTTGCACTGTCGCCTCTATGTGCAAGGCGCTTAACTAACGTGCAGTCTTTCCGCTGTGGACTCAACTGTGCATGACTTTAAAGCTGTAATCCTAAATATTTATGGCAAACTAATAAAGATAAACATATAATGCAAGTCTGAACACATCACTTAAGTTTCTGCATAAAAAATGTATCAGCTAAAATGATTCTGAAAATATCAGTTTTAACAATTTTCACAACAAAAAAAATTGGAGTTGAAACGAGAACTTGAAAATGCAAAATATCCAAATGTTTTTGAATGACACATTTGCTACAAAACCTCTGCAACGCACTTCATACACCAGCCAGGTGCAGCCCTTAAGTATAAAATTTCACGCTTGCTTATGGACTTTGTATCGAGATTCTACTGTACTTCTTTTGAGACAAGGGACTAACCTTGGTCACAATGAAGTCGTAGAAAGTGTAATGATGCGGCAGAATCAGGTCTTCCTTGACGTACATAAGCTGATCCGCAGTGACCGTCTTCAGCTCACTGAACTCCTTACGCAGCAGCTCCAGACAGCGTTGAAGGAACTGGTAGATGGAATTTCCTGGGGATGAGCACAACTATTCGCAATGAGTATGGCATCTCTGACAGAAATAATTTTTAACTCTAAAGCAATGCATTTATTGGTATTTTTATCCATTGCCGCCTTGTCCACATTTACTTGCAAAACATCCCGGGAACTCAAGAGACCTGCATCTTTCAGAATTTGCTGTTAATACTCGGGGTTGTCTTACCAGTTGCCACGCTAATACATGAATGTCGTTAAAAATGCTTAGTCTGAATGTGTTATAACAATAACAATCTCGGAGAGACTGTTTTCAGCTTTCATGTTATTGTATTTGTTGTTGCAAGGTGATCCATTGCATATATGGACTGTACAATAAGTGATTTCAGTGCAACCTTGAAATCCTTTACTCTCAATTGGTATCTGAGCTTTGTCTTCGCCTGTAAATTACCACTTGTTATTTGTGTAAACATTATCAAGACAGGGTAGCTGAAAAATATTCATATAACAAGTTCCCTGACATTTACCTGACTTTTCCAGGTACAAATTCCGTTACATTTCCCTAACCAACATATACATAAAAAATTTAGAAATATTTGTATATTGTTTCCTAATTTACAAAACTTTTTTATGGGTGGCATAAACAAAGCCTTTCTACGGATGATTTTCTATGCAGTAACAAATATTTACATAATAATGAAAAAAGTATGAACAAAGATGGCATGTGGAAAAAGGCGACACAGGTTAAATACTAGCTTTCTCAGCAAAAGAAAGTCATGATACAAAGAGAAGAGACAATACAAAGACAATATAATGTATGTATTAACTTAATGAGAACCACTAAAAGTGTTCCAATTACTATTTCAATAAATACTTTATTTGCAAAAACTTGTATTTTGCAACTATGTATTATCATATATTCCAAAATGCAATGCTTGCTGTATCTTTTCTTATTAAATATATTTATAACTATCGTAACTAAATTCCCAAATATCACACAAATTTCCCTGACTTTTCCAGACATATAAATTCCCTGACTTTTCCAGGATTTTCCCTGATGCTACCCACCTGCAAGAGGCACCACTTACCTTTTTTCATCCGTACAGTTCTTCTATGGCCTGAACCATCCCAGTAACTGAATGTAATTTCAATTTCCTCCTCTTTTAAGGATGACTGTTTTGCTGCCCACTCCTGTACAGAAAGTAAACTATAATAGAATATTTGCTAAATTTTACACAATACTACTGTAATATATAAAAAGTTAAGTGTACCTTAAATAACTTTACAGATTTTTGAGGTGTGCGAATATTTGAATAGCTGTGAATAATTTACATACCAGTCTCAAGTGATTATGTGCTTCACTCTATTATACTCACTTTAAGTTGTTCATCTAAACTTTCATTCCATAATTATTAGAGCTGGGCCCATACTAATCATGATAACTGGTCTTTTTATGATTTTTTTTTTTTTTTTTACATTTGATGCAGCAGCAAATCAATGATCATTAGATCTGAGTGTGGTTGTATTGAATAAATCATTTAGAAATATGATAAAAACAATAATAAAAAAAACATTACCCACACATTTATTTTCACTGTAACATTGTAGGCCATATTTTTTGTTTCCACTATTTGCAGCTGAATAAATAGGCATGTAAAGGTTATGTTATCGCCGTTGTACACCAAAATAAAAACACCTGTGTTATTACCACTTTTATTCACATGCCCTGTAAGATGAAAATGCATAATTTTTTTTGGTAATTCCAGGGAAATTATGGCGTTTTATTTCAGCAAACACATTCAGAAGTACACAATTATGGCACATCTGTTGAGGGCACAATGCAGCGACACTGTGGCCACTAACGATGGGTAATACTTCCTGTCCAGTGACTTATGTCATTACTCAAGGGTTGTCATTGTCACTGTCATGAGTTGTGACAAAATACTCCAAGTCATAAGGACAGCGATCGCGGAGACCACTTCCTACGAGTCGGCAACCAGCCCTTGTGATTATCCATTTACACTCATCGCATCACATGTCACTGTCCCTCTGCCGCAGTTGCAGTGCCATATCGTTAGCGCTGGTAAAGATTACATGACGTATCGAGTTGGCTGGGTCTATGCAAAGGCAGTTTAGTAAAAGTAGTTGAAATTGTTTAATTAGGCAGGCATAGTGCCAGACAGAAGGGACAGCATAACAAAATGTAGTACATAAAAAGTTATTTAAAAATTACTGACAGTGATCTGCATACGTGTACTGATATGCATACTACAGCTTATTGAAAAATTGGTGGTTATTTTTTTCTTACTACATTCTAGCTATCTCGTTTGTAGCTTCAAAATCTATATTACATTGTTTGTATTATTTTAATTTTCATAGTACTTAAGTAATGCAGATTTGTTTATAAAGTATTAGTGGCACACATTGTGATCAGGAAATGTGATTAGGATTACAAACAGTAAATTTGTGGGTTTTATAAATAATGTATTTCGAAAGTTATAGGCTTGGTATGTTTTAAAAGTAAGAAGTTACAAAAATGGCATTTCAACTATGTTTTGTAGTCTAAGAATATTTTATTTTATAGAAGATACGAGTCTGAGTTTAACTTGGCTGAAAATGTTTACACTTACTGAGTGTGTATTACAGTAGAGCATTGATTATCAGAATATCGAGCAACCGAAACATCGGTTAACCGAAAGCCTACCGTCTTGTGAGACCCGCGCTCGCATTTTCCTGCCCTTGCTTTCCCGCGCCATATAAAATTTCTGTGCCAGCACGTCTCCCGCGCTCGCAGTGTGAGTCTTCGCTTTTGACAAATCGTGTTGTAGTTGTGCCGTTCGCAATGGTGCCTAAACGTAAGCACGTTGTTCTCAGTGTTTCCGATAAACTTAAAATAATAAACCAGTTGAAGAATGGTGCTAGTGGATCAAGCTTAACGCGGGAGTATGGAGTTGGAAATTCAACAATATCGGACATTAAAAAGACAAGTGATGCCATTACAAAATTTGCAAGTGTACTTGACAGTGAAGATGGAAGTTCGCAGAGAAAAACAATGAAAATGGCAGAAAACCAAGATTTAGAAACTGCAGTTTACACATGGTTCATGCAGGTACGTAGCCAAGGGCAACCAGTAAGTGGCCCTTTGATTTTTGAAAAGCTAAGGAAATTAATAAAAAACTAGGGGGTAATGCTGATTTTACAGCAACTACCGGCTGGCTTATGCGTTTCAAATCTTGGCATGGAATTAGGGAATTAGACATCCAGGGTGAAAAACTGTCTGCTGATACTGAAACAGCTAAAAATTTCAAAGCGTATTTTACAAACATGATTGATAAGGAGGAGTACAAAAAAACCAATGTCTACAATGCAGATGTAACTGGTTTATACTGGAAGAAAATGCCAACAAAATCCTTAGTTTCTAAGAATGAAATGTCAGCACCAGGTTTTAAGGCAAGCAAATCACGCATCACTGCCATGATATGCGGAAATGCTACTGGAACGCACAGGCTACCCTTGCTTATCGTAGGGAAATATAAAAATCTGCGTTTTTATAGAATGGTATGAAACTGTATTTATCCCAGAAGTCAAAAAGCATCAGCTTGCAACTGGGAATTTCGGAAATGTTTTGTTGTTGATTGATAACGCCCCAAGTCATCCCTCAAACCTTTCACTGGAAAGAGAAAACGGAAAGTTTAAAGTTGCTTTTTTGCCTCCTAACGTTACTTCAGTCCTCCGACCAATGGACCAGGGGGTCATTGAAAGCTTCAAATGTTATTACAGAAACGCATTGCTGTGTATGGTTCTGCTCGGGGAAGAACATGAAAAAACAATTTTGCAAATGTACACATAAAATGACTTGAGACTACCGTCAAGGACACTACACTAGCAAAAGCTTGGAATAAGCTCCTTCCATCGGATGGGTCCATTACTGCACTCGAACAGCCAACAAACAGCCAATTTGTATCAGAACTGGCTGGGCTGATTAAAGAATCTTCAGGATTTGAAGAATGTGACCAACAAAACATTCAAGACTGGCTCAAATGTGATGTCGATGACCCTGGCTATCAAATACTGACGGACGATGAAATCATTAACAGTGTCACAGACGATCAAGACCCTTGCGACGACGAGGAAGAGCCTAGTGGCAACGACCGTGCTGAAAAAGGACCATCCAATGACGAAGCTTTTCAATGCCTTGAGACGGCAATGTAGTGGTTAGAACGACAAGAAGAATTCACATTCTTCTTGTTGCTATCCAATTGCTCTCTTTAAAACGTTTACGAGATTTAGCTGCAAAAAACAAGTCTCAGGTCTAAAGCAAAAGAAAATTTTGGACTTCTGCAAGCCTAACTTTAGTCAGTTCCGTGTTATGTATTCGTAATATACATATGTATGTGCGATAAAAAATACATATGTGCAGTTATACTGATTTTTTGTATTTTTTTGTCTCTTTTTTTCTTACATTCAGGGCTTTTCCCTAGTTGAGATGAGAGAGAACATATGTTTTTATTCAATTATCAATCTTTACATCGTAGACTGTTGTGACACAATTGTAAACCTTACCTTTGATTCAACAATTCCTAATCTAGGTGAGACGTAAAAGATAANGAGCCTAGTGGCAACGACCGTGCTGAAAAAGGACCATCCAATGACGAAGCTTTTCAATGCCTTGAGACGGCAATGTAGTGGTTAGAACGACAAGAAGAATTCACATTCTTCTTGTTGCTATCCAATTGCTCTCTTTAAAACGTTTACGAGATTTAGCTGCAAAAAACAAGTCTCAGGTCTAAAGCAAAAGAAAATTTTGGACTTCTGTAAGCCTAACTTTAGTCAGTTCCGTGTTATGTATTCGTAATATACATATGTATGTGCGATAAAAAATATATATGTGCAGTTATACTGATTTTTTGTATTTTTTTGTCTCTTTTTTTCTTACATTCAGGGCTTTTCCCTAGTTGAGATGAGAGAGAACATATGTTTTTATTCAATTATCAATCTTTACATCATAGACTGTTGTGACACAATTGTAAACCTTACCTTTGATTCAACAATTCCTAATCTAGGTGAGACGTAAAAGATAATTAAATTTCTTTGATTTTATATAAAAATAAATTGTAAATTTTATAAAAACTTATAGTTAATGTACGTTGTATTATTTTAGCGGGATGAGGACCCGAGTTAGCGGGATGAGGACCCGAGTTAGGGTCGAAATAGCCATATAAAAATAGAAAATTGTTGGAAAACACGTGTTCTCTGTCAAGTCAACAAGGAAAAACGCCCTGGATATATGTATGTATGTATGTATGACTCGACACTTCTCTCACCTATGACTTACAGGCTGCATGCGGGGTCAACACAAAGTCGTACTCGGGTTTAATTTACGCACACTTACGTTTATTTGGTAAACACAGGTCACTGTTACACATACGAGACCTATCCCCTTTTCCTATCTGTCTGAACTGCTGGGTTAATTCTAACGCGTTCTACAGACGTTCTGGCGAAAGGCTTGTGTTGGGGGGGAAGGTTCTTGGCGGGTTGCTGTGTTTACCTCTGTGTTGGCTGTGGTGCGTTGTCCTCTCTCTCTCTCTCTCTCTCTCTCGGGTTGGTGTCCTGGTGTATCTCTTCGGCTTCTGGCGGGAAGTCCGGGCTCGTATCCCGGGATGTGTAGTCTCTCGCTCTCTGGTTCCACCTCCACTCGCGTCCCGTCCCTCTCCCGATCATAACTCGTACATCACTGCCTGGTACTCGCTTTGTCTTCCCTATATATAGTTTTCTCGTGGTACTTCCCCTGAAGCCCGGTGGTTTCCCTAATTCTGCGGGGGAGATGAGGAAGGGGGGGTGGGCGCGTGCTGTGCTTCCCCGGCTCGGGGGGGTTCCTTTGCTCGTTACTGTCCTCGGGGTGAGAGGTGGTGGGTGTGGCGTCCTCGGGGAACCCTAGGGTCATTACCTCAGGTTTCTCCCCTGCGCGGGTATCTAGCGTCGTGACTAATCTAAGTATGAGCGATTCGCGTCAATCCCCTCCCGTCAGTGCGATGTTAGCATACCCGCGCTAAATTGACTAGGGGTTGCTCTTCTGTGTGGCTTCCTCTCTGTGCGCTCATCCCCCGCGAGCGCTGCGCGTATCCGCAGCTAGCGGCGGCTCACCTCGTCCCTTCTTCCCCTCTTCCTGTACAAACAGTCTAACCGTGGGCTCAGCTGTTTGCCTTCCCTCCCCCTCTTGACAGTCCTTCTACCTGTTCAGTGACACGCGTTCCGGGATTTCCTTGGGCTCTGCGGTTCACATTTGGCTGAAAGCCTGGTTCTTACAAAATTTTACATGACAAACAGATTCGCAGGCCATTCAAACACTGGGGAAGTCGGCGTCTAAATTCCTAAGTCTATTGGGGACGGTCTCTGAATCTTTATAATTAGTTTACATTTTTCTTTAAATCTCCAAATTTACAATTAAATTTTAATTACATAAAATTTACATACAATTACAACATTTACGTATTACTGCAATACACTGGCTCCAGTTACAAAACACTTACACTTGGCTGGAAACTATTTCCAACTACTTAGTTGTCGCTCGTCCGAGCGGACTGACACTGGCCTAATTTATCTACCACACTCCACGTAATTCTTGCGTATTACCTTGCTGTTTTACCACCCCGTCCGGGGCTTTCTTAAACAGTGGCTCACAAGTTTGCTTCGCAAACGCCGGTAATCGCCAGTTGCTAACGGTACATGCGGGGTTCATCATCCGTCACAGGCCTTTCAAGAAAAACAGACACTCTTAACCTAGTTAAAAATAAATTGACACTTTACCCTTACAACAATCACGAAACAAATTTACAACTACTTTAAATTACATTCCATTGACAGGTAATTACAACAAATTTAATATATTACGACACAAATTTATAATTATTTGGCGGAAGGCCTTAAATTTTATACAGAGCACATTTTTCGGCATCAGGCCGTCTTGGCACTAGGACGTCCGGCGTGTTTTTTTTTCTTTTTACACACGTCACTTTACACCCGGGTCGGTGGGTGGGAGGGTCCGCCCCTCCTAGTTCTCTCAGCGGGCGAAATGTGGTAAACAAACTTACCCCATGTCACACAGAGTCTGTTGGTATTGATTAGGGGCGCTTCGCTCCTCCCGTCCCTGGTTGGCTGCGATCTCTCCGGACTGCATGCGGGCTCTCCTCCTCGGGTTGGCTGTGGTCCCCCGGTACTGCCTCGTCCCTCGGAGACTTGTCAGGGTTCGATTCCCTGACGGAGTGTCGCCTGTATGCGCGACACCTTCTGTAGAGGTCGGGTCTCTCGCCGTCCCGACAGCTTCGCCAAGGTTGGACCCTTGTAGGTTGGTTGACCTCTGCCTGGGTAGGGGCCTCTCCGCCTCCCACCCGCACTGGGACCTGGGCATCGTGCGGAGGGGGGGGAGGCCTATGCTGTCATCCCCTCCTTCAGACACCCTGGCGCCATCCCCCGGCGGTTGCAGTCTCCCGTCGACGGGTGTGCCGCTTGGCACCAGTACCTCCTCGCCTCCCGAGTCCGGTCTCGAATTCGAAGCTCTGCTGGTGTGGGCGCGTATGTGGCGTCCTGGGGTGGCCACACACGTGCTACTCGCCTCGTCCTCCTCCTGCACTTCCTTGCTTCTACGCGCGTGATCGCCATTTCTCCTCTCTTCCTGTTTTCTCTCTTCAACTTCCCCTGCTTTTTCCGCGTCTACCTCCTGCCTTCGTCCGCCCTCGCGCTGTCGCTTTTCTCGTCCTTCTTCGCCCTGCCATTCCGCCTCGACACGCCCCTCGTCACACTCGCCTTCACGCCCGCCTACTGCCGCCCGCCTCTCTTCGTGCTCATTCGCCTCGTTGTTGTTGTCTGCTCTGTGTTCCCCCTGCATTACTCCCGTCTGTCGCGCTGTCTCACGCGTCGTCCAGGGGACACGGGCTGAGATAGCGGACGGGGATGTCAACACTGCGCGCCAGTGCCGCGCTGCCCCCT
>NQII01002204.1:349993-380605 GCA_002778355.1 Clitarchus hookeri | reverse complement strand
CACGTGGAGCACCAGCAGCGACAGTGGAAAGTGAACGTGAAGTGGAATAGTTAAAGACATTATAAGGCCATACTTCATTCAAGGGACAATGACCGGCTGTATGTACGCCCATTTCATCAGAGAGACCTTATCGGCACTTCTGGAATACATACCGATCCAAATACGTCGTGATATGTGATTCTAGCATGATGGTTGTCCTGCGCAATTTTCTTTGTTGGTGAGGCAAGTGTTAAATGAAAGGGTTCCAAACCGGTGTAGGGCGTGGTGGTGTTGTCGATGGTCAACTCGCTCCCCCGAACTCACAGCTCTCGAATTTTTTCCTTTGGGGAAAATTGAAAGATAGTGTGTACAACATGGTTCCTACGACGCTAGAAGATATGAAGGCACGCATTGTGGCAGCTTGCATGGGCATTAGCCATTATAGTAAACACTACGCTGCTATAAGGAAGCGGTCCCGCGAAGATGAGTCACAGAGCGCGTTGCTTGCTTACAGCTGTGAGTACAGGTCCACTGCCCCACGCTACCAGCCCACATAACTTAATCGTATTTGCACATTTTTTCTTGGCGTTTCTGTGGTTTAATTATTTCCGTCCATACAGGTGTTAAGAATAGTCACGTCGCTCAAATTACTTGCCCCCTTACGTAATTTCATTTAGCGAAAACCGCATGTCATGATCTGCATCCGTTCCGGAAATTTAAGAGGGGGGAGGGGGTCCACGTTAGGCAGACCAAGAAAAACAAACATAATTGCACCGCACAGAGGTAAACGTTATACACTGTATTAACATGTATACATGTTAATATCATAGGCATAACATTCTTTATGAATTAAATTGTCTTCATTACTGGAGGCATTTTTAAACGGAAATATAAGGATAGTTAGAAATAGCATGTTTTTTGGACAGGGGCTGGGGGCTGGGAACAAGGATATAGCCGACCGCCATCGTGGATATAGTCATCAGAAAACATCTTTCTCTGTCATTCCTCACCCGCAGCAGTCATCTTGGAATTTCCCATTTTGCCTCCTGCTCCATTAATCCACCTCAGCAAATCATACTTTTCCATTCCATTTGGGAGGTTTTCTCATATTCCTGAAGGTATCTCTCGTCTCCCACATACTATACCTCGGGACTTTTTCGCATATGCTTCCTGTTCTCCATCTTGCCCCCCACCATCCTGGGGTTTCCCTAGCATCCCAGCGAGGACGAGTCTCATGCTGTCATTCCAACACATGGGTTTTCTCATATTCTTTCTGCTCTCCTTTAACCTGACATGTAGCGAGGCCTGTCCACATACGCTACACTAGAGTCGCATAGCATGCAGGCATCACGTACGCCCACTTATACGCCTAGTTGGCTGTAATTTCCGAACTGTTTAAGATAGTCACCAAATTCATAACATAGTCATCACCCCCCGATAGAGAAAAGGGCCGCAAGGTGAAGCATGCCCTAAAACTACTTAAAAACATAGTTGGCTGTAATTTCCGAACTGTTAAGATATGGTCAACAAATTCATAACATAGGCATCACTCCCAACAACGAAAAGGACCGCGGGCTCAAGTATGCCTAAGTCTAATTATTAGCATAGCTGGTCGTTATTTCCGAATCATAATAACTTGTTGGCTGAAGATGAGGGCAAATCCCCGTCTTCAGCTTCGTCGAAGAAGACGAGGCCTTATAATTTTTTCTGAGATTCTAAAATTTTCTAAAAAAAATTACGATTATTTTTTGTTTTATGTGGTAGATTTTGTTCGAGATGAAGGTTAAAGGCCAAGATCACATGACATCATCCAAGATCAGGTAAAGGTCGCATGTCATCCGAGGTCAAGGTTGCTTGTTGTTATGGTTCCTAATGTGAGTTAAATAGATTTTCTGTGTGTTTCCAAGATTGTTTTATAAACAAAATATAGGTTTTTCCCCTTTCATCCCTAGCATAGATGTCAGAAATAATGGTCAAAGGTCAAAGTCGTAAGTCATCACAGGTCCTGGTATTGCCGGTAGGGGTACACTGGTTTTCTCAGAGTGATCGCATGTTTTTTTTTATAAATCCTTAATAACATTTACGTATATATAGTATTTAAAACGAAATAACTTTTTCATCTTGTATTGTATAATTGAATTCCTTTCGTAAAGGGAAGTGCATGACTGACTCGGCTGGTCTGCCACCCTGGAGCATTACTCGACTCTCGAGTAGTGTATGCACCATCCCTTCGACTCGATGAGACCTGCACGGTGCCTACACTGACGATCGACCATCTGCCTGCCTTTCAGATTCTCTAGATGTTAGTTGATCACACAAAGTTGGGCAGGTTGGGTGCGTTCCACCGCTAGTGATGCAGATTGTGATCGTTGGTTGTAATCTGAATGATGGTTTCATTCTAATCGGTTTCTTAATGAAATCGTTTGCTTTTCTGCAGTACTGACCAGGACTGTCTGGTCTTTTCTAGCATCATCTAAGGCATAGTACAGCCCCCGACGCTTGTGCAATGTGTGCTGGTTGGTAAGTACTTAGCTAGTTTCCTTTACATTTTATTTTTTATATGTGTTTACATCGGTATGTAGCANGTGTGCTGGTTGGTAAGTACTTAGCTAGTTTCCTTTACATTTTATTTTTTATGCGTGTTTACATCGGTATGTAGCAGTGTG
Source organism: Clitarchus hookeri (assembly GCA_002778355.1). NCBI lineage: Eukaryota > Metazoa > Arthropoda > Insecta > Phasmatodea > Phasmatidae > Clitarchus > Clitarchus hookeri. The sequence goes on along the minus strand of NQII01002204.1, from coordinate 377,960 downwards.
GACCTTGTCGCTCCCCTGTTTCATGACTTTGTCAAGTATTTTATTTAGTCTAATGTGACGAACGTTGCTCGATGCTCGCACATTATACGTTGGTTGGTACTGAAATTCGTGTGCCTCTGTACTGTAGCATAGCTCGGTCGGAGGGCTGAACGTGGGGAAAATAGTTTACTATTCTTCAGTACTAACCAAGGCTACCACGTCAGTTTTCAGATGCATGGTCTTGTCTAGCAACGACTGATGTGATGTACAGTGCTCGTCGCTTGTGCAAATTTGAGTTGGTTGGCGGGTGTTTATAACNTGTCTAGCAACGACTGATGTGATGTACAGTGCTCGTCGCTTGTGCAAATTTGAGTTGGTTGGCGGGTGTTTATAACTAATTTTCTTTTTTTATGTCTGCTGGTGTTAAAATAATTTTACTTTGTATTTTTTTTTAAATATCGAATGATTAATATGTAGCAGTGTCGTCGTCTCTTGCATGACCACTGGTTTAAATGCATGATTTTTAGTGGCAAGCAAAGGAACACAACCTTTACAAGCCTCTTTAAATTACCCCCGCTGGTAAATAGTGTACTGCACTTGTCATATTGTAGACATTTTTTTTAGGTTGGTCCATGTGAACATGAGCTCCTTTTACCATTGATGGGCATTCCAGCTTTTTACTAAAGTTATCATCGCAATAGCAACACTGATATCACTATTACGGACTGTGCAACTATAGTGTATTATTTTTTCTTACAGTACAGGTTCTATACATTGTGCTAGCAGTGCAATTGCATCTATGTTGAGCCTCTATTATTTATTATGTGACTTAATTTTTTCATGTATGGGATGGTTTCATTTCTTGCACGAGCTTTCCCCAAACCACGTGTTAGGGTGATGAAGTTTGTTGCGACCTTTAGCCCTCAAAGTATGGCCATATCACTTAAGTCCCCCCTGTGCTATCGGAACAGTCGATCTGCAGCCCTTATTGGCGGTTAGATCGAAACCTTGTGCGTCTGGCATTTTTTGAGCTACTTGCAGCGAGTACTGCAAGCATACGTGGGTGTTTTGCATGCTGGAAGTTGGTATTCGGTCATGTGTGTCGACACCAGTGCTCCCAGCAGCCGCCATCGGTAACACAAACGATGTTAACATCCCCTTGACAGGTGAAACGAAGATGGCTGAAGACCACCTCAACCCCAGCAGACGATGGCTGTGTACTCTAGCGGTCAACTTGAAAAACGAACAAGTTAGGAGTATCTGTGTGTATTTCTCATGCACCCGTCGGTAGGGACCTGATTGCGAGACTTGACACTATACAAAAATATTAGTTCTCTTTCAAATTTAGACAAAAATTGGTATTTTTTCCCCCTGTGATGGAGGTGAACCTAATATTAGCATGGATAAATGAATAACATAAATAATTTATACACTTTACCTTTATTTTACATACTTGACATAAAAAGAAAACATAATAGTTAATACTCTTTTAACTTATTCATCATTCAAGCAAAACATTTATGGTGATTGTTTTTGCAGAACAATTCCTGCTGTGGGCATTCAAGACACTTATTCGCATATACCGCACAGCAGTTATCACATGGGTAGGTTTTGTAGACGATGGCAAATGGACAGTTACTATCTTCATGAAATTTGGCACTAGTGCAGTTAGCGAATGTCTTGCGGTAGTACTTGCACTCGCTTCCAGTGAATTATCATTGTCTTTGCACTTCTTGTTATGCCTATAAAGGTCATCACTGCGGGTGAACACAGAATCCCAGTTATCACAGTGGAACATTTTGTATGCTAGGCTGAAAATGCAATGGTCACTTTCATTGTGGCACGCATTAAAACTTTTACTAATACTAGTTCCACAACAGTAACATTGATAAAGTAATGATTGCAGCGACTAATCAGGGGCCATAGCTGTTGTCGATGTTACATATGGTAAGTATTCAACCATTGATCCCATAAAAATATTGTAGCAGAGTACACAATCATACTAGATAAATTCACAACACTCGCCAACGAAATGATGTCCGTTTTTCCATGATGCTCTCTTGTATACTGTTCGCAATACATGATAATTTGCACTGTATGTCTCGGGTTGCCTCAGTAGATGTCTGCTGGCTGTGTATACAAACGTCATCAAGGTTGCTGAACTGAAATATGTTGCCTTATCAGGTCGATCGCTGTCTAGCCTGCGAAGTTGTCAATTCGACCTCTCAACTTCTTTACACTCGTTAATCTTTCAGTGTTGGAGATGGCTTGTTTTTCTTTTGCTGCTGCTCACTCCCGATGTGTCTCACACCAGCTCCTGGGATATGATGAGTCTGTAACATTAGCACTACCTTGAAAACACTCTAGGCACTGGAGACAGCCAAGAATCTCTTCGTCCTGTTGCAGATACAGGTAGGAGTTTGTAAACATATTTTATTTCGTGTCGTGCATACAAGAGAAGGAATTCATTAGGGAGGTATGCAAGCTCTGGTATCTTTGACAAGTGCTGCAATTGATTTAATCTTTCCATATGCCACGATGGCCAATAAAATTTACTGCAACCCATCATTTTCACGTCCTCTCGACGAAAGAAATAGTTCTGAGCGATGTGTGGTGGTGGTACGAACTGTGGGGTAGACATAAGAGATATCCTCTACCAACACCAGTTTATAAGAAGCGATATTTTAAAGAGACATGCTAATCTTTACAGTTTGATGTATTAAAATGGATTTACTGTTAGCTTTTACCCTTTTACTGTACAACTGAATTCCTCATAAAGGGAAGTGTATGTGTGACTTGGCTGGTCTGCCACTTTAGAGCCCGATGCGTCTCTCGCCTATTATTATGTACCATCCTTCGACTTGCCAAGACCTGCACAGTGCTTGCGTCGCTGGTCGATCGCCTGGGCTGCCTTACAGATTCCCACGATGTTAGTTGATTACACATCGGTCGGGTCGGACGCGTTCTGCTGCTAATATTGCAAGTGTTGGTGGTAATCTGAATTTGACAGTTTCGTTGAACTCTGTTCGTACGGAAGATGTTTCCTTTACATTTTATTTTTATATCAGTTTGCATCAGTGTGTAGCAGGGTTGTCCTTACCGCACCTATGGTTCTCGGCTTCACAAAAGTTTTTTTAGACTAACATGAAGTACAGTGTTCGATGCTCGCGCAATATACATAGGTTGATAATGCATATAACTCTTTGCTTTTATATATATTTCATATCTGTTTGTATCAGCGCATAGCAATGATGTCTTTCTTGCGCGACTAATGGTTTAAATGTATGTTTTTTGTGCCAAGCAAAGCCACACTGTCTTTACAAGTTGTATAATGTATATCACACTTGATGCACTGTAGTCATTTTTGTGGTTGAACATTGTGATCATTCGTTCTCTCTCATGTCGGCATACATTCTAACTTTTACTAAACTTATCGGCATGATAGCAACACTGGTATCACTGTTATGGACTGTGGCTCTATCGGGTATTTGTGACTCATTATATCATGCTCGTGGTGTACTTAGATATATGCCAAGTGCTTTATTGTTTGTTATGCGACTGATTTTTTATGTACACGGCAGTTTCATTTTTTTACAATCGGTCTCTGCGACCTTTGCGCTATATCGACTGTTTATTTATATATGCATGTACATATTTAAATGTAACATAAGACTACGTATGTCTTGTAATCGATGCAGTTGTATACCGTTTTATTCTTCAATATGTGACTGGTTGTTAAGTGTTACCCAGGATAATGATGACTCGGGCTGCTTACCCTTGTGTTGGAGTGATCATAGTCGATTTAGAAATGCTGACACCTCACTTCTGACCCCTCATTGCGGACTCCTGTTTTCTTTGCATGCGTAGACAGTTGTTACATGTTCACGAACTTCAGAGGTTTGGAAATACTGACCAACGATGCTTGTAAAAGGGTTTATTGTCTACTTTCCCTTATCTCCCTGATTGCAGTCGGAAGTGATGAATGTGATATGAAATGTAGGGCAACTATGCTTTTAAGAGGGTTTAAGGTGTACTTGTCTGTACCACCTTGTTTGTCATTGGATGTGATGCCTATGACATACATTTGGTAACTATAGCTTCTGTGGGTGGGAAATGACAGCCAACTATGCTTATACGAAGGCCTAAGGTGTACTTGACCCTGCGGTCCTTTTCGTCGTCAGAAATGATGCCTATGTTATGAATTTGGTTACACTAGCCATGGTGGGTGGGACATTGTAGCAAACTATGCTTATACGAGGGCTTAGGGCGTACTTAACACTACCATTCTCTTCTTTGTCGGTGGTGATGTCTATGTTATGACCTTGACGACTATAACTTTGATGGACGGGAAATGGTGGTCGACTATGCTTATAAGATGCCTTAAAGTTTACTTGACCCTACCACCCTGTTCATCAGAGGAGATGTTTACCATACGAATTTGATGCCTATAGCTTTGGCGATGGAAAATGGTGGGCAACTATGCTTATAAGTGGGCTTAGAGTGTGCTTGACTCTGCGGTTATTTTCCTTGTCAAGGGCGATGTCTATGTTATGAATGTGGAGACTATATATTAAATGGTTCGGAAATTAGTCAACTATGCTTATAAGTGTGCTTAGGGCATACTTGACCCTGCGACCCTTTTCGTTGTCACTGGTTATACCCCTATGTTTTGAATTTGGTGGTTGTATCTTTAACGGTTCGGGCCACTATGCTAATAAGTGAGCTTAGTGCAAACTTGACCCTGTGGCCCTTTCCGCTGTCGTAGGTGATGCCTATCTTATGAATGTGGTGGTTATACCTTAAAAGGTTCGGAAATTACAGCCAACTATGCTTATAAGTGGGTTTAGGGCGTACTTGACGCATAGGCGCAGTGCGACTGTAGGCTAGCGTGCATGGGTAGGCCTCGCTCCATGTCGCACAGGGGGAATAACAGAGCATGAGACTAGTCCCCGCCAGGACGCAAGGTGAAAGGAGACTGGAAGGAATATGAGAAAACCCACGATGGAATGACAGAGCATGAAACTCGTCCCCTCTAGGACACTAGAGAAAAACCCTGAGGGGTGGGAGGCGAGAGGGAGAACAGGAATAATGTGCGAAAAAACCCGAGGGATAGAATGTGGGAGACTAGAGATTGGAAGGAATATGAGAAATCCTCCCATACAGAATGTAAGAGCATTATGTGCTGAGGTGGAGTGATGGAGCAGGAAGGAAAAAAAGTGAAATCCATGATGACCAATGCTGGCGAGGAATGACAGAGCAGGAGACTGCGTCGTGACGTCATCCTAGATGGCATACAATTTCTAACTTCTTACAAGTTTTCGTCGAATTTGCAGTGAATACAAAAACAACGAACAAGAAAACTCCCTGTCTCATTTCGTCGCCTGTAGCTGCATATTACATGTCAAATGTGTTGTACAGCGTGATTACNTCGCCTGTAGCTGCATATTACATGTTAAACGTGTTGTACAGCGTGATTAAGGTATAATTTTATCTGAACACGGTTTATTTGAACTTGGCAGTGCCGGAGGCGGGTATTATTTAAAGAGGTACTACCGCCCCTACACAGATGAGCGAGACGACAGTATTTTTTTTTAGGATCGTCGATACAGCCAGCCCATTAGCGCGAGGTTTAACAAACTGCTTCGCCAGGCGCTGCCAAAACTCCAGTATGCCATTTAACAAGGCCCCAGTCGCGACCCATCTGCCCGCTAACAAGGTTCGCCAGTCCTCGTTATGGGAACAGCCAAGCCGCGTGACATCCTCCAGGAGATCGAAGGGGGGAAGGGACTCAACCCAAACACCTGTTACCGCTCGACAAGAGTGTTGTTCAAAGTTTCTTGTTATCTCTACTTCCCGATCACCCTCAACNACCAAACACCTGTTACCGCTCGACAAGAGTGTTGTTCAAAGTTTCTTGTTATCTCTACTTCCCGATCACCCTCAACTGCTAATACCTGCGTATTACAGAAAACATTTTCTTTCGCGGTTACGAAAGGCAAAGTAATTTGCGCTATATATAAAGTATTAATACAAATCTCTGCACATCACCAGTTTCAAAACAGGAAGGTGGTTTTAGTTTAACAGAGTATAAAATTAAATTGAAAATTTATTTACCATATAAGTTTCATTTTTTTGTTTTAAAAAGTTAACCTTCACATTATAACTACCGCTCACTACAAATCCGTTCCGTCGGGGAAAACACATTACAACGAAAACTATTACCAGTATAATCAATCATTTTATTATGTATAATAAAACATGGTAATTTCATTAGCTAAGAATACTCATCGTCGTACTCCACATTAAACAAGAATGACTTCAGTAAATCTCTCGTTTAATTTTTCCTACCACTACACAGTCCCACAGGTGGACCACAGTACTTGGGTCGATTTCTATCTTAATTCTTCCCAGCCCAGTCACGATGCACTCTAGGTCCATTGGTTTCGCACCGCAAACATTACCCTGTCCGCCACTGTCAGCGCGCGCACATTCCGTTTTGCTAAGTTTCTAAAACTCGGCGTCTTCGTAGCAAAAAGTCAGCAGTCCCGAATACCAATGCATTGTGTACTCAAAAAACTCGTTCAATTCCCTTGTTCATCTCGCTCGCTAACTTGGCACAATTAGCCGCAACCCTACCGATTCGGAGGAGAGAATACCCGTATTGAAGTATTTCCATTCTCTCCAGATATTTATTTTTCCGAGATGCGAACATTTCGTGACATCCCCGTGCTGTTTTTAAGTGTCGTCACTACTCGACAGGTATTTTTCGGGTTAAAAAAAACCTCTCATGGAACATACTTTAAGTCTATCCAAAGTAACAGAATACGGCGTCGAGATGCTTCCAGGAGGAAACTCTTTCTCCACGAAATTCCATCTATCACAAGGCGATCTATTGCGCATCATGTCCCCTTTCATATTAATCCACTCGTCTGGCTATCCCGGCGAGTGTGAATGTCACGCGGGGATAATTCCGGCTACCGACCTTCCTGGGGCGTATTTAGAGGAGCGGCACAGGGGACGTGTCCCATCCGCCATCAAATCATGAAAATAGTTCAAATTCCATATCAGTGGAATAGGGTTGAGGGTGAGGAATTTATCACTGACCTCTAGCGACGGCCAAGAAGATTGTCAAAACGTGCTGAAATATATGTTAAAGAACGCTCCTTTACCTTTCCAGCGGCATATAAAAAATATATTTCCACAGTTTGGTGGATGGGAAGATGCGTAGAGCACGTAATGGGAGCAAATCACGCGCATCACTACCCCTGACTTTACTGGCGCCGGCCTGCCGCGTTCTCTTATCAGTCGTGCCCGTGCCTGCCGTCTACCCCAGTACAAACTAGTTGTTCAGTGGAGGCTCACGAATCTACATAGTGGTGTGTTTCCTACACTCCTCGTCATTAGAGCCCGTGTGGTGCAAATTTATTTTCATACCATTTGTGGTCGTGAGGATAATCCACGGTAACTCTAATATCCGTTAACGTAAGTACGAGGGTTATTCGGAAAGTAAGGTCCAAATCGCCGTAGCTAATCGAATGTCGCGTGAGCATTGTAACGTGCATGCGCACAGACACCCGGCATGTCTTGCTCGACAAACGACGCCATTTGCATTGGTATTGTTGCAGTGTGCTGTTTACAGTGTCAGTTAAAAACGTTTAAAACAATTGATCAGCCCGCCGACTGTGCAATACGGTCAGTGATTCGGTTTTTGACAGCAAGGAACGTTTCAGCAGCGGAAGTGGATCAGAGATTTCAAGGACGGACGGGAAAATGTTCATGATGAACCGCGATCAGACCTACCATCAGTGATAACAGAAGATTTGGTCAAAGCCGTGGACGAAAAGATTCGTGAAGACCGGCGATTCACAATTTCAACTAAAGCATTGGAATTTCCGAATGTGGGTAGAACAACTTTGCACAAAATTGTCTCTGAAATTTGCAATTTCACAAATTGTGCGCACGTTGGGTTCCCAGGCTGCTTACTGAGGAACACCAAATAAAAATAATGGCTTGCGCTCTTGATTTTTTTGGACCGATATCATAAGGAAGGTGATCAATTTTTAGAGAAGATCGTCACAGGGGACGAGACGTGAAAGAAGCAGTTACAGACTGGTTAACCTCTCAGGCGGCAGACGTCTATGACTTAGGCATACAAAAACTTGTAGAACGTTATAACAAATGTTTAAACAAATATGGAAACCATGTAGAAAAATAGAGAAACATGTAAGGAATTAAAAAAAAAAAAGTTTATTGAAAAAATCTGTGATGCTTTATGTTTTATAAGAAATCGGACCTCACTTTCCGAATAACCCTCGTAGAAATTTTGTTACCAATTTTTGTACCCGCCCTTTAAATGCGGGTCAAATAATAAAAATATGGCTTTTTATTCTCGTCCTAACTTTTTTAAGCGTATGTGTTTGCACTTGGCTACGACAGTAAAAATACTCTCGTTCTTCCATTCTGCTGGGCACTTGCCTTATTCGAAGTTTACACGTTTATATGGCCAAGAAATTATGAACATCAACTCTAAACTGACAAAGCGGGAGCTAGAATTGTTTACGAACAAATGTATGTTTACAGTGAGACAGGGCGGCAATTTTTGGTGAAGGAGTTGGACAGATATGACCATTGAGCAATGCCTCATGCACCCAGTGAAATCTATCTGAGGTTTGACATACGGTAGAGGCATAACTGAAAGCATACTGTCTAAACGTGTGTGGAACTCATTATTTAAAGATACAAGAAGCCAATGTAGAATTTTTGGGAACTGACATAACATTTACTGATCAACATGTAGAAATTAGAGAAACAAGAAGAAACAATGACCTCAGAGATTTAGAAAAATTCACTATGTGGCTTTGAGAACACAATCCGTTCACTAAGTTATCGGGAAAACTTGTCTCTCAAGGATGTGACTACGTGTCTGATTACTCTTGTGGGTTGTGATCAGGCTTATGAAATTGGGATCGCAGCGGTGAGAAAAACGTATGGAAAAATTTTGGGTAATTGCGGCTGCAGAGAAAGGACATGGTGAAAACTCAAGCCAACCGCATAAAGTTGAAAGTTAGATCAAAGGAAGTAACAGTCAATACTTTACATATTTTCAACAAATACTGTGTGTTTCTGACAGTCTAAACAAATTAGTATCTAACATATGAGCTGGTACCTATGCCGTCATCTCTTTTCGATGATGTGTCACTTCTAAACGGCACAAAATCTTCATTGATGAAGATATTACAAAGTGATTTACAGGAAGATATTGATGTAACTGATGCTACATTTGTACTGGATGAAGGATTTTTTATTCATTATGTGAGCTGGCCGAATAATCCCACATATGGAGAAATAGCAAACAATTATTCGGAATATATGTACCTACGGAGAAAATACAACTATCATTTTTATGGCTATCCGGAGGTATCAGCCACCAAATATCAAGAACAAAGTAAAAAAATTGCAAAGAAAACGTAATGCGATTTAAACTTTTATGAAAACAAAAAAATGTATAATACCCAAAGGAAACTTTCTAGCAAATAGGAAAAAGAAAAAAAAATTGTTGCACGCAGTACATCAGAGGGACTTATCCAAATACACTGCAAAAGAAGATGCCAGTGTAGACATAGTGAAAGTTGCTACAGGAAAACTCAAATCAGTGTAGGTTTCGATATGGATTTGTTGGTCTTATTGCTGGCCTTTACCCATAAGAAAGAGAATGTGTATTTTTGTAATACAAGAGAAGGAAAGAACACAACTAAAGTATTTTAAAATATCGAAATGTTAGTTTAGCAGCGATGTGACATCGGAATAACACGGTTATTTGCTCATGCAGTGAGTGGTTGCAATACAGCATCATGCTTTTGTGATATAGGAAAGGTAAAAGCAGTAGAAATGTTAAAATCTTTGTCTGAAACCAAGAAGGAAGCTTTAATGTTTACAAAAGACAAAATATTTAAAGATTTGCTAATTTGTACAGAAAGATTTGTACAAGGACTACACGGAGGTTACAAAAGTCATGGGATAGCAATATGCAAATATACAGATGGCAGTAGTATCGCGTACAAAATGTATAATTGGGTAGTGCATTGGTTGGGCTTTCATTTATAGACAAGTGATTCATGTGAAAAGGTTTCTGACGTGATTATGGCCGCACGACGGGAATTAACAGACTTTGAACGCAGAATGGTAGTTGGAGCTAGACGCATGGGACATTCCATTTCGGAAATGGTTAGGGAATTCAACATTCCGAGAGTCACAGTGTCAAGAGTGTGCCGAGAATACCTAATTTCAGGCATACCCTCCCACCATGGACAACGCAGTGGCCGACCGCCTGCACTTAATGACCCAGATCAACGACGTGTGCGCAGAATGGTCAGTGTTAACAGACAAGCAACACTACGTGAAATAACCGCAGGAATCAATGTGGGACGTACGACGGACGTGTCCGTTAGGACAGTGTGGCGAACGTTTGCTGTACTGAGCTATGCCAGGAGAAGACCGACTCGAGTGCCTTTACTAACAGGTTGACATCGCCTGCAGCGCCTCTCCTGGGCTCGTGACCATATCGGTTGGACCCTAGACGACTGGAAAACCGTGGCTTGGTCAGATGAGTCCCGATTTCAGTTGGTAAGAGCTGATTGTAGGGTTCTAGTGTGGCGCAGACCCCACGAATACATGGACCCAATTTGTCAACAAGGAACTGTGCAAGCTGGTGGTGGCTCCATAGTAATGTGGGCTGTTTTTACATGGCATGGACTGGGTCCTCTGGTCCAACTGAGCCGATCATTGACTGGAAAGGGTTATGTTCAGATACTTGGAGACCACTTGCAGCCATTCATGGACTTCATGTACCCAAACAACGATGGAATTTTTATGGATGACAATGCGCCATGTCACCGGGCCACAACTGTTCGCGATTGGTTTGAAGAACATTCTGGACAATTCCAGCGAATGATTTGGCCACCAAGATCGCCCGACATGAATCCCATCGAACATTTATGGGACATAATCGAGAAGTCAGTTCGTGCACAAACTCCTGCACCGGCAACACTTTCGCAATTATGAACGTCTATAGAGGCAGCATTGCTCAATATTTCTGCCTGGGACTTCCAAAGACTTGTTAAGTCCATGCCACGCCGAGTTGCTACACTTCGCCGGGCAAAAGGAGGTCCGACACGATATTAGGAGGTATCCCATGACTTTTGTCGCCTCAGTGTATATGGAATGGGCAGATATTCAAACTCGAATTAAGCGCGACACTTCAAACTGACTATAATGACCAAAAATTCAAATTTTATATCGAATTTCGATTTGGTTAAACGACATCTAACAATAGAAGCATGTCTGCAACACATACTAAAGGTTTATTTGTAAGTTCAGTGATGTTTACGGAATAATTTGTCAACTACTGAATGTGGATGGAAGATGGAGTCCGTATGAAAAACTGGAGAAGAGAAAAAGGCACCTACACCAGTTACCACTTCAAAGCCTTTTGCACCAAATGATGTTTGTATTTAATTTCGTGTTCTTGCAAATCTACTTGTATGAATTATTATGGAGGTCGAAAGTCAGGCATGCATTGTTCAGCTATGTATGTGCGTAGCAATGGTATTTCATGTAACAACACAGCAGCCATGGATAAAGATGAAGATGCAATTGATGATGAATAAGAACGTGCATATTGAATTGTAAAATGTATTGAATAACTTAATTATAGGTAGTAATTGTATTTACGGATTATAAATAAGGATGGTACATAAATAATAATAAAAGCTACACATAAAGAAACGAACAAAAAAATGTAACAACAGCTACTGGTGGTTTGGAGGTCCATGGTGCTGCGGGTGGTACTGTACTCGTAATGACACATCGTGATTAAGTTAACAGTGTGCATTACTTCACAGCTGCCGGATATTGCCAGTCCAATATAGGGCGGGTGGTAGATAATGGAACGACCCTAACTACAAGAGTTAGAGGCAAAGCTTCCCCGAACCAAAACCTGCAAAATATACACGAAAAATGTTTAACATTTTGGTATTTATACTTTTAAAAATGTAAAAAAAGAGTATAGTTAAGATTATTAGGAGTGATGATGAGTATGGTCTGAGGAAAACAACATGAGAAAGTAGAGGGTGTGACAACCCGGCGCCAGTCCGGGGTTGAGGCGCGCGCTTTGTTCTTTTAATACTTGTACCGCTATGTGCATAAATATGATGCGCACAGCTGTATTTTAATTCTGGTCATGTGAATCACATCTATTCACGTGACTAAGTAACATCGTCCATAGATTTTTTATAAAAAAAATACGTTAATTTTCTTTATCTTGTTAAACTACAGCAATAAATTCAATAAAAATACATTGACAAAAACACACATTTTGCGAAAAGTATGGTGGCAAAGTGTAACTGTCCTATACCACCTGCTATCGCACCTGTAAGTATATAAATATGTATACCATTGGAAAGCTACAGAAGTGCGCTACAACTTTTATTTGACGGGCTTCGTCGAATTATCCTAAATAAAAATATTAAAATTGTAAAACTGCAACAAACTTTCCTTGAAGAGGTAAAATTTTACATAGTTCAGCGAAATTTCTGATTTATACTACAGTATTAATCGTAGCAAAATAGGTAGAGATTTTTTTTTAGATAACTTAAGAAAGAAAGAAAAAGTTATTTCGGCTAGAGTAAACGGTAACTGAGATATCAGTGGCAATCCAAAAGCTTGCAAATCGGAAGTTAAAGAAGGAGAAGAGGTGAAAGTGCCGGAGGCAGGGGGTGGGGACTTTTGGGAAAATATACCTCTAGTTCGGTCGTAAACAATTACAGAAATTCGGCTTGTCACTAATTTTTCCCGACATAAAACCTTTACTTCCTGGGCTATAATGTTTTAAGCATTCAGACACATAATTTTTTTTTTTTAAGTGTGAATCTTTCATAAAATTTTGCGAGGTATTATCAGCCCTGATAGTAGTAACACATTTCCCTACCGAAGTAAAACAATTTGCTCAAATTTTACTCGGACCAGCAAGCATGTGTCTCACGTTTATAAATTATACGTATAGACGCACATTCAAGGTTTATTCACCAAATTCAGAAAAAACACGCTCGCGACGTATAAGGAGATTCCTTATAAAAAAATTAACGATTTCGAGCATGAGGCAAAATGAAGCACTAGTAGACCACATTTTCCGTTAGGCTGTAATAAACCACTATTTCAAAAATGTTTTTAATGGACATAATTGATTTCAAATAATAATTTACATATTGATAAAATCAAAACTCATAAATAAGTAACGACATTTTAAAAACCTTATTCCGTAACCATATGTAGGCCTTTTAGAATAGGTCTAACTTAACTACAACACTTTACCGATCGTATTTGTAGAAGTCGCTTCTACGGAATTAGATCAATGAACTCCGTGATACGAAGTTCAAGTTTCAATTGGTGACCTCCGACACAATGTAACCAAGAATCGAACTTGAACGTTAGATCATTTATATTCTCGCAGTAGCCCTACTGCTTTTCGCTAGGCTATTTTTTACCATTGCCAGAGAATTATGGGAAAAATACGTTGTCAAGTTGGGTAGGTAAACTCGTAATATCCCGTCCCTTTCCGCTTTTTCCTATAAACCCATCCTCTCAAGACCAACAGCTCTCGAAAGTTTTGTGGAGTAGCACCAGCCAGGCGGAACTTTATCGCCACTCGGTTTCACGAATGTTACGGCACTGTTCCACTGTTAATAATGCCCGCCACCTTATTTAATAAAGCTGGTCTACGGTTAAGTTAATACACTTGGAAGCCTGCTTAAGTTATTATTTCTGTTGATTATTTATCCTCCCACTATACGTAAAAATTAATGTATCAATGGGCCAATGGCGTCGACACGTAACACTATGAAACTGATATAAAACGTAAATGTGGTGCAATTAAGCCATTTCAAACAAAATTCATTGCCATTAATTTAAACAATACGCTTCAGTAAGAGGTTAAAAAAAAATAATTTTTCAAATTCATTGCTAAAATAGCTGCAGGCATTCCAGCCAGCATTTACATTACACGCAGAAGTTTTTGTACGGTAATTTCACAGTGCTAAATCAACAGTTAACTATATAAGGTCCCTTTATTGAAAATTAGCATGAGAACACGCAATCGAGTTGCTTCAATTTTGGGCTTACAAAATCCATCTGCTTAAATGTACGTAGCAAACATTCTTTTTTTTTTTCAAAATGCATTAAAAAAATTAAAACCACGAATCACACACACGACGTGTAATATTCTCACACGGAAAATAAATGAAAGTTTACATGAAAAGCAATTTGCAGCTTCAGGCAAAAGGTGCGAACCAGCCTGTACTTCCTCTGCTACCAACTGCCCTTCCAAGTTATGTTCCATCCCAGCTTCTCTCCAAGACCAGATTAATGGTTGAGATAAGGCAGTTGTTATTCCACCTCCCCTCCCTTCACCAATTTCCTTTTCAAAACGAGCCCTACTCACTAGAGACATGAAGTCCGCACTTACTGCTTGCGGCGCATCTTCTATGACATAGCTACAACATTTGGCTGCTCAAAAGTGGATTTCCCCTCGAATTAACATCCCTTCGTAGGCTGTAGAACGGCACGCAAAAATTTTAGTAATATAACTTTTAAAAAAGAGTTTGATGATGCGGGCTTATGAAAAACCCAAAATTTATAATTTAAAAGACTTCCCTGTTCTTACGTACATATTATACTGTTAGAATACATAAAATGTTTTTCCTTATCAGCACGAGTTTCAAGTACAAATTATACAGTTCAAAAACTTGATGATGCGTCTAAAGTTTAAACTCCTATGCTGCACCGACCGGAATAAATAACTACAAGTCAGTTCAGTTCCTTGTGCATGGAGGTGATGCGGCATTTTATGCACGTGCCTTTAGCGCTTTTTGCAATACTCTACTTCTAGCCTCAAAAACGCGTCTGTCCTGCTATCAGAATTAACAACGTGAAAAATGAGGATTGTGGCTATATACTTTAATAGAACAGAGACCACAGTCAAAAACGCGAAAAGTTCGCGAGTTCAACCTCACGTACGTTAAGACTACCAAGTTACCAGTACGCTCTAGCTACAGCAATTTGTTGCATGTCAACACTATTGAGAGTAGCCACTTTTACCCCAAACAAGGACGTACGGGATTTGGTCCTTTCTTTCTTTGGATATTTGTTCTACAGGGCATATATAATTAACTGTACATAGAGGTACAAACGTTGAAGTAGAAATTATTAAATATATTATATGGGCATTGAGATTAAGCCTTTCGTTTCGTTGTAAAACCAAATTCTGCTGTAGCCATTTAAAATTTCAATGATTGCATGCTGAACGACTGCAAGACTGCTCTCCGAAGTGCACTGGAGAGCCAAAAAAAATGTTATAGGCATGCGTGTGCAAATAACAGAGGTATGGAACCAATCAGAGTAACGCGATGCGGTCGGCAGCGCCTATATAAGACAACAAGCGTCTGCCAAAGTTGCTAGATCGGTTACTGCTGCTACAATGGCAGGTTATCAAGATTTAAGTGAGTTTGAAGGTGGTGTTATAGTCAGCGCACGAGATATGGGACATAGCATCTTCGAGTTAGCGATAACATTTGGATGTTCGCGTACGACCATTTCACGAGTGTACCGTGAATATCGGGAATCCGGTAAAACATCAAATCTTAGACATCGCTGCGGCCGGAAAAAGATCGTGAACGAACGGGACAAACGACGACTGACGAGAATCATTAAACGTGACAGACGTGCAACCCTTTCTCAAATTGGTGCAGATTTCAATGCTGGGGCATCAACAAGTTCCAGCGTGCGAACTATTCAACGGACCATCATTGATGTGGGCTTTCGGATACAAAAGCCCACTCGTGTACCGTTGTTGACTGCACGACACAAAGCTTTACGCCTCACCTGGGCCCGCCAACACCGCCACTGGACTGTTGATGACTGGAAACATGTTGCCTGGTCTGACGAGTCTCGTTTCCATTTGTATCGGGCGGATGGACGTGTACGGGTATGGAGACATCTTCATGAATCCATGGACCCTACATGTCAACAGGGGACTGTTCAAGCTGGTGGAGGCTCTGTCATGGTATGGGGCGTGTGCAGTTGGCGTGCAATGGGACCCCTGATACGTCTACATACTTCTCTGACAGGTGATAGATACGTAAGCATCCTGTCCGATCACCTGCACCCATTGTGCATTCCGACGGACGAGGACAATTCCAGCAGGACAATGCGACACCCCACACGTCGATAGTTGCTACTGAGTGGTTCCAGGAACACTCTTCTGACTTTAGACACTTCCATTGGCCACCTAAATCACCAGACATGAACATTATTGAGCATATCTGGGATGTCTTGCAACGTACTGTTCAGAAGAGATCTACACCGCCTTGCACTCCTATGGATTTGTGGACTACCCTGCAGAATTCATTGTGTGAATTGCCTCCTGCATACCTTCATACATTAGTCGAGTCCATGCCACGTCATCTTGCGGCACTTCGGCGTGCTCGCGGAGGCCCTACACGATATTAGGCAGGTGTACCAATTTTTTTTGGCTCTTCAGTGTACCTTACGCACAGAGGGGAACAGACGTTTGCTGTATCTCTGTCTATTTTTTACTTGGTAGTTCCAGTCTTTTATGGCTCTAAAAGGAAAAACTGTTGCAAGGAGGGGTGCGCATTAACACCATACTGACATGTGTTCTAAACTGACAAACAGTAACTAACTTAATTTTTTAAAAATTTGGATCGTAAAGTTGCTTGTCGAAACGTTATGTTATATTTACCAAATCTTCAGCACCTCTTGTTGCAGGGTCAAGTTGTTTATGTAAACATCAAGTTGTAAACAATATGACGGCCGCGTATTCGAATACCACGTCAGGCAGGGTTCCCCGTTTCATTTTCAAGTATGTAAAGGATTGATATGATATGTCTTTTAGAGGGTAGTAAGTTATAGTCTCAACGAAGGTATTTTCGGTGTAGGGCGAAGGGGTACGCTTATGCTGTTGAAGCTGAAAACTGTGATGGCTGGTAGCGTAGCAACAGCAAAGCTTTAGGAAAAGACTCGTATAACACAAGAAGGATATATACGGCTCCAGACGTGGGGAAGTCAGGTCTCTCAAGAGGCGGAAAAAAACTGAACCTCAAAGTTCAGTGAAGGGACAACCACCCGCTCCAGAAAGAAATTTAAAACAAATTGAGAAATTAACTCAAAGGAATCTATATACAAATATTAATACACGCACATGTGCGACGGTGTAGTGGTTAGACTGCTCGTCTCCTACCAAGGCGAACCGGGTTCAATCCCTGGCCGGGTAACACTCGAATTTTTGCAAGTGGGAATCGTGCCGGACGATTCCTCTGGTCGACGGATTTTCTTGGGGATCTCCCGTTTTCCCCGCCCTTGCATTCTGGCGCTGCTCCGTACTCATCTCATTTCACCCTCACCGGCTCTAAAGACCCCATTGTTAAGAGCCGCCCAAATCTCTCAACTCAATTAGATTTCAAAATAATGCAATGGGGTGTAGTGACCACGGTATCAACTGTAACGCGCTGAATTGCGACAGGTTTTGGTCGGCGTTTAAAAGCGAGATCTTGAGGGCCGGTGAAATTTAAATGAGGTAAAGATGGCGCAGCGACGGATTGTAAGGGCGGGAGGGAATGAAAGTGTTCCGAAAAAACCCACCAGCCTACGGCAATATCCGCCACGTTACCAATGCAAAAATCCAAGTGACCCCGCAAGGAATCGAATAAGGTTCACCTTGGCTGAGGGCAAGTAGTCCAACAACTACACCACCATGGCCCCTTTTCACACGCTGTTACACAGTGCAGTGCGGTGCTACGATTTATCACAGCCCAATTATGTTACATCACAATAGCGACACGGAAAGCAAAGCTCTATGACCGTGTCGTACATCACAGTACTGAGACATTAGAGAGATAAGATACTATTTACGATCTGAAAACATTAGTAACTGTGGTCCAGCTGTTTTTTTTTTCAAATGTGATTTATGGAGAATAAAGTCCACATGGCAAATGGCAATAGTCACGAAATCACATCTACTCTCAGATGTACAGTGTATTTTTATACCAATCCATAATACGTCATCTAACTTAAATCAACAACAGTAGTGTTTACAATAAGACACGTGTACCCTCCATCACATTTCAGTAAACTGCACCACTAAAAATACGAAAGCTTGGTCCGAAACGGCGCAGAAAAGCACATAAAGTAGGATCTTATGCGGCTGAAGGGACAAAAGTGCACATGCATCTAAGGCGTTCTGATTGGCGACAGACACGTGCCGACCGGCCGCAGAAAGCCTCTGCTCGCCCTCTGACCTCTGACCTTTACAGCACCCTCTCTCCCCGCCATCATAACGTCCCTGGTCGTCAGGGTTACCTCGCCGCTTCTGCTTGCGGGCAATTACCGAGCCTCTCCCTACAGCGGCCCAATTTTCCAAACTGTCGCGATTATTTTTTCAGAGAAGGGACTGCAGTCCGCTATAAAGCCGCAACCGAGTTTTTTTACAACGCTCGATGCCCCAATTGCGTATCACATTCGGTGCTGGGCAAAAAACAGGCAATAAAAAATATAATCTTGGATCATAAAATGATTGTCGCCAATAACAGAACAGAAAGGACTTCGCAGCAAACTTAACACCCAAACACCAGATAAAGATAAATCTTACCACAGATTAGTATGTCAGGAACACTTGTAGCAGCCAGTCTCCGTAGACTACAAACAACAAACAGTATACACCAGGAAGAAACACAATGCAAAACTACTACTAGCTACGGACCAATAAATACTCACAGAGACTTGAGTGGAAGTAGATTTGATTTAATTTAAAAGAAATATTTTGGTCGTAACATCATGAAATCAATTAATATCTATGCGAATATTAAGTAGCAGCTCGTTATTAGTTTCAAAATTTACTTTGATTTGTGTGGCCGTAACTATAAGTGTAGCCTTCTGTACGTATCTCTGATTTTAATTTGAAAAAATAATTACGTGTCTTTAAATTCTTTAAATTATTGCCAAAATATGTAAATTAAATTAATAAATAGTTTTCTCACACTAACTCAGTTAGTAGAACATAATACATCAGTTCAGGGCTTCGTAAGCTAATAGGTATACTATACTAACTCTTACAAATTGAAGGTCCAAGATGGCATATACGTAAGCCAAATTAATTTCTCAAATATTATTAATTATTTTACAAATGTAATCTCTGCGTCGAAATTCAGCATACTAAGCTTAAAAATCTTGATTGCTGCAACATCTCGAGGTATCTTCTGAAGCTGGTTCCGCTGGTCGTTGGCCTTAATAATCCCTCACAGGGCTCTCGAGTCTGAGGTACGTATCAACAGTCTTTGCCGTACCACACGCATATCGCGGTAGCTCTAACTTCACTTTGATTCTAGCCCGCGTAGGTAGCGCGTGCAGACTAATGTATTCCTCTTCCGTGCCGTGCGTCTTCGCCCTGTCGGAAGTCGGCTTTAAGATACGGGACTCAGACAATCTAACCAGAAATATACAAATGCTATCAGGCCGATGACCCACTAGGTCACCACCTGCCTGACGGAAAACCCCAGATAGCTAGAAGCGTTTAAAACTTCATACTTAAATGACGCCTTAAAACATCGCACCAATTAAGAGACGGCTACATCATATCTTACACATACGTCTTGCGTTACCATAGCAACCGAACAACAAATTTCTCTATGCAAAACGGCCCACATAAAAATACCTAGGTGAATGAAAACAGAAAGACTACAAATATAATTACACTGAAATACGTTTTCTGAAGCTAAAAAAACTTGCAATTAATAATATAAATTTTATCTGGAGTAAATAAAAAATATCTGCCACAAATAAATAATAACTAAAAGAAATAAATATTACATTAACATACACATTGCAAAAGTAAACTGAGATAGCTGTAACAGGAATAAATAGCGATTATTTGAGGAGTTACAATAGATTAGCTATTTCTCTAGGGATTCGTGCAAATTCCGTTAAAAAGAATACAACCACCAACGACATTTCTAAAATTAAATCACTTAGGGGAGAGCAGAGGAAAATTATCCCGTGTGGTAAAAAGATCCCCACAGATTCTAAAGAAGCTATGCGCGCAATCTATGTATATGGTACCATAGTAAAGCGGCCGTGCGCAACACAATATTGTTACAGGTCGCCAGGGGCGTATCCGAGATCGTGAGGAATGGATTTATTGATCAAAATTAAACACTAAAATTAATTTCTTCCAATGATATAACATTCACACAGCTATTTTTACAACATTAAATTGCCCATATCTATTATTTTATTTATTGTCCTATCAGTGAGTACAATATTTAATGCAAATCTCAATTCTAATTAAGTCCATATTACTGTCTCTACTAGATAGTCACTTGATCCTCACTTATTATTTACACACACACACACGAACACATTTTTCCATTACTATAAGTAGTTTTAAATAGCCGATTCACGCGATCGAAGCTGGGGACTGCGGAATCACGGCGGCCATCTTGGTTAAAGTCATGTCGAAACCTCTTGCTATGTCATTTCTCATATTAACGATAATGTCACGTCATCGCCTATGCAAATAAGGTGGATGTTAATTGCGAATAGGCTAATATCGCACATGTCAATCACGCACATGTCAATCACTTGCCACCGCCATCGGCGTTTCTCCCGACGCCCGCAAGAGGCGCCAACAGCTTCGTTTTCCCGGGCGCCCTCCAGGAGCGCCACCAGCTTAGTTTCTCCCGCCAGCTTCGTTTCCCACACCGCCCACCAGAGTGCACCACCATCGCCATAGTCCCCCACTGCCAGCTAGAACGAGCCACCGACAACAGACATCTTCGCAGTTAGTTTGGACACACTCTCGACCAATGTGTCAAGCAGCAAAACAATGTTAGTAGTCAGTACATTCGTACGGAAGAGACAGTCTTCCACGATGGCAAGCTTCCCGCCTAAAGCGATCAGTTTGCACACACCCTCAGTAAATGCTTGGAATTCAATATTCACAACCGTATGAACCCTGCTGGCTATTCGCTCGCCCACGCCATTGAGTTTCGATGGCCGAGTCATACCGGCCGTCAGTGCACAAAGACGTGCCTCAATGTTAGCAGGTGTGGCCTACAGTACTGCCAACAGTAGCAAAGACTTTTAAGTGAGGCTGCTGACAAAGGACACATTAACCTCATCACCAACATTTTTCCGCCCTTTGGGATTCTTGGCCAGCTTCCCTCAGAAAATGCAGTTACCATCATCAGTAGAGGTAATTCAGCAATCTGTCGTATGCTTCGGACCACTAAGACCGAACTTGGATACAGCATAGCTCATTGTACACCGATGTGCGATAATAAACGGATAGAATCCCCTATGGTACCTTCCCTTATGAAGAGGAAAATCCTTAGCTAATACAAGGGAACCGCGAGGGTCTCGACAGCAACATGAGCACATACGTTTAAACCCGTCATATGACATATCTGTAATAATATAAGATGAGAAAACATGAACATGTCGTAAATTCAGGTGATCGATGTGAAATCGAACGAGGAAATTACCATTGTCGCGCAGAAGCTGTTTGAACGTGCGTGAAAGAGTTTGACATAGGTAAATCGAATCCACTGCAACAACACAGCCCATGCTAAAATACTACTGCATGGTCGACTGTTTCTCACATGCCACATCGTCGAAAACAAACGCATAGTTTGGAAAAGCATCACTTAGCAGCACGACTTCTTCATTGTCTGGACATGGAAAATAATGTAGGCCATCTACAGCTTGAAGCATTTGCGCTAGCCATAGGTACTTTGGAGAAGTATTAATTGTGTATCGTACAGAATTTTTTACCAGTGAAATTATTGGGCTCACTAAGGGATTAACTAAACTAGCTTATTATCAAGGTTGGTGCACTGTCTCCAGCGCTTCCAGGGTACATATGCTTTTAGATCGCTGACAAGCAGAATTCATGCATAATTTAAATGCAAATGATGTGTTGCTTTCTTACTCGTCATTACANACAGAATTTTTTACCAGTGAAATTATTGGGCTCACTAAGGGATTAACTAAACTAGCTTATTATCAAGGTTGGTGCACTGTCTCCAGCGCTTCCAGGGTACATATGATTTTAGATCGCTGACAAGCAGAATTCATGCATAATTTAAATGCAAATGATGTGTTGCTTTCTTACTCGTCATTACAAAGTTCATACATTTACTTTTATAGCCATACAAATGGTAAATATTCGAAATAAGTACATGTATATAACATTTAAAACGAAATAAATTGTTACCTTGTATTCTATAACTGAATTCATCTTTTAATGGAAAAGTGCATGTGTGAATCGGCTGGTCTACCACCCTGGAGCATGATGCATCTATTTTCTCTCTAGTGTTCTGTGACATCCCATCAACTTGCAGAGACCTGCACGGTGCCCGCACTACCGGTCGACCACCTGGGCTGCCTTACAGATTCTCACGATGTTAGTTGATCGCACAACATCGGCAGGTTGGAAGTATTCCGCTGTTAGTGTTTNACTGCCTTACAGATTCTCACGATGTTAGTTGATCGCACAACATCGGCAGGTTGGAAGTATTCCGCTGTTAGTGTTTTGAGTGTTGGTTGCACTGTGAAGTTGATGGTTTCGTTTCAGTCGGTTCGTAAGGAAGTCGTTTGCTATTCTGTTCTACTAACCAGGACAGCCTGGTCTTCTCTAGCATCGTTAAACACGGCGTACAGCATCCGGCATTTGTGTAATGTGAGATTGCGCTAGTTGGTAAGTGCTTAAAACAATTTCCCTTTACATTTTGTTTTTATATCTCTTTGCATCAGGGTGTAGCAGTGTTAACCGTATCGCACCTGTGCTTCTTGGCGTCTCGCAGAAGTATTTTCTTCGATTAATGTGACGTACAGCACTCGATGCTCGCACAATATACATCGGTTGTTAAATGTTTATACCTATTGATTTTTATAATTGCTTTTTATATCTGTTTGCATCAGCGAGTAGCACTGGCGTCTCTCTTGTGTGACTTATGGTTTAAAATGTATGTTGTTTTGTGGCAAGCAAAGGATCACAGTATTTACAAGTCGCGTGATATGAATCGCACTTGATGCATTGTAGTCATTGTTGAGGGTGGTCCTTGTGATCATTTGTTCTCTCTCATGTTGGCACGCATTCTAGTTTTAACTAAGCTTCTTTGAATGATAGCAGAACTGATATCACAATTTTTTTTTAATGTAGGCCCTATATATCATACATTTTTCTGAATGCTAGAANTTAATGTAGGCCCTATATATCATACATTTTTCTGAATGCTAGAAGGACAATTTTTATGGCGCTATTAATTTTTGTACTAATCTTTTACAAATGTAAATGTTTGTACATGCATGCCCACAGTACCTGTACATTTTTTTTTTCGCGATTATAAGTTTATTGTCTGGAGAGTGTGTAGGCCGATGCGAGTATTTACTGTATTTTTTAACATAACCATGCAATGGTGATTTTATATATATATAACATCGAGGCCTGTCTACATTATTTTTTCCAACTTGTCGGGANCTCTCATGTTGGCACGCATTCTAGTTTTAACTAAGCTTCTTTGAATGATAGCAGAACTGATATCACAATTTTTTTTAATGTAGGCCCTATATATCATACATTTTTCTGAATGCTAGAAGGACAATTTTTATGGCGCTATTAATTTTTGTACTAATCTTTTACAAATGTAAATGTTTGTACATGCATGCCCACAGTACCTGTACATTTTTTTTTTTTCTCGCGATTATAAGTTTATTGTCTGGAGAGTGTGTAGGCCGATGCGAGTATTTACTGTATTTTTTAACATAACCATGCAATGGTGATTTTATATATATATAACATCGAGGCCTGTCTACATTATTTTTTCCAACTTGTCGGGATGGTAATAGCATGTACATATTCGTCGTGAAACATCCTCTTCTCCTAGATGTCGCAGTAGTCTTGTGGTCAAGATGCCAGACTGCTTACCCAAGGGGTGTCGGAACGATGCCACATGCCCGCCAGATATTTTTTGAATTCCGAAACGCCTACCGAATAAAAAAAAAAATTCCCAGCGCTCCTGGTTGCCACCGTTTGAATTACACTCCCCGATGCTAGAGCAACCCTGCTGGCGACGAGTGAACCAACACATGCACAAAATGACTGATCCGGTACCCGCACTCCTAGCCACGAACTATCGAACTTCAAATCCTCTGCCGGTAGGCGNCATGCACAAAATGACTGATCCGGTACCCGCACTCCTAGCCACGAACTATCGAACTTCAAATCCTCTGCCGGTGGGCATGTCTATCAAAGATAACCGCCCATAACAGACATGTGGGCAGCAGGCATGGGAATTAAAGATGGCTTAGCATATACTGGTGGTGGATGCAGGAATCTAAGATGGCTGCCAACAGCAGACGACGATGTTGAGGGAACATTTAAGATGGAGTACTAGAAAATCAAGAGAGAGGAAAGGGTGAAAATAAAGGTGACCGAGAGGAATATGAGACCCCCCTCCACCCAAAGGGATAGAATGGACGAGACAGGAAGGAATGCCAGAGTGCGAGAAGACAAAACGACTAGAGATAACATAAAGGAGGCCAGAAGGAATATGAGGGACCCCCCCCCCTCCCGGGATANCCCCCCCTCCCCAGGAAAGAAGGGCGAGAGCAAGATACAGGAAGGAATGCCAGAGCGTGAGAAAAAATAACAGGAATAAGAGTGAGAGAAAAATGAATCATAATGCAAGAATGTGAAGAGTAGAGGTGGAATGATAGAGCAGGAGGGATAAAGGGAAATTCCAAGTGAAATAAGGGAAATTCCAGGGAAAAAAGAAACATCGAAGATGGCCACTGCTGATGAGGAATGATAGAGCAGGAGGTTTCTGCATGACATCATCCAAGATGGCTGCCATTGCTCCTGGCGTTCTTCAACCCCAGGCAGCTCAAGTCGGTAACTCGGAAAGGAATGTTCTCCTACGACTGTGTCGATTCGTGGGGGAAGCTCGCCGACACACAGTTGGCACCCATGGCAGCCTTTCACAACCGACTCACCGAATGCGACATTACCCAAGAAGATTACAGCCATGCACAGGTGGTCTGGGTGGTGTTTGGGTGATGTGTGCTGCAAGCCAACTCCATTCTGTACCTCAAGACTGATGTACTGCAGCTGTGATATCTTTGAGAATTTCCGGGGGCTGTGTCTGTCCACTTGCAGACTTTATTGTGTCCGCTATGTGAGTGCCCGCGGATTCTCGTTCGACACAATGTTATGCAAGACGCAGGTGGAGTTAGACCTCCTTGTCGAATGCGACATACTTCTGTTTATCGAAACTGGTATCTGGAGATGGGTGGCCCAGCGCATCAAGCGCCATGTGGTGGTGAACAACGAGGATATCCCTGCGACATATGATAACAGCAGGCCATCTACCTAACTCCAGTATGTAGACACCAATTATTTATATGGATGGGCAATGTCCCTACCGCTGCCATACAGCAATTTCAAATGGGTCCGTAACGTAATTGATGTCATATCCATGCCGGACGCCGGAGATGTGGCCTACATACTGGAGGTAGATGTGGAATATCTGGTAAAGCTCCACGAGGACCATAAAGATCTTCCATTCCTGCAGGTGAACGAGTGCCTCCCTTCCCTGGGCCAAACAATCCAAGCTCAGGACTACCCTTGAGACGAAGAATAATTATATTGTGCACTACCTTAACCTCAAGAAGGCATTGAGTCATGGGTTACAGGTGAAGGCTATACACCGGATACTGCAATTCAACCAGAANACCTTAACCTCAAGAAGGCATTGAGTCATGGGTTACAGGTGAAGGCTATACACCGGATACTGCAATTCAACCAGAAACCCGATATTGACCTGAATACTGAGAAATGCAAGGCAACCACGAATACCTTCGAGGACTTTTACAAGCTGATGAACAATGCTGTGTACTGTAAGCTCATGGAGATAAGCATAAACGTAAGTGCATGGAACTGTATGCACCGAACTGGGTGAGAAGAATCTCATTGCAAAATTGGCTTTCCTATACAGACCTATATATGATGAATCTCTCTTATTGGTTAAATTATATCATGAATATATTACATTTGATAAGCCCATCTATGCTGGCTTCATCATACTTGACCTGTCNACCTTAACCTCAAGAAGGCATTGAGTCATGGGTTACAGGTGAAGGCTATACACCGGATACTGCAATTCAACCAGAAGGCATGGCTGAAACCCGATATTGACCTGAATACTGAGAAATGCAAGGCAACCACGAATACCTTCGAGAAGGACTTTTACAAGCTGATGAACAATGCTGTGTACTGTAAGCTCATGGAGATAAGCATAAACGTCAGTGCATGGAACTGTATGCACCGAACTGGGTGAGAAGAATCTCATTGCAAAATTGGCTTTCCTATACAGACCTATATATGATGAATCTCTCTCATTGGTTAAATTATATCATGAATATATTACATTTGATAAGCCCATCTATGCTGGCTTCATCATACTTGACCTGTCNTATTGGTTAAATTATATCATGAATATATTACATTTGATAAGCCCATCTATGCTGGCTTCATCATACTTGACCTGTCTAAGACTCGTGTATCACTTCCACTACGATGTTATGCAGACATGGTATGGCAGTAACATGAGTCTGATATATACAGACACCGACTCGTTTGTGGTGGAAAACAGCTATCCGTTTTCTACAGGGACCTCGCCTCAGACCCAGCACTTATGGCCGAATTCGACACCAATGCCTACCCTCTCACTCATCCCTGCTGCTCGCCTACCAACGCAAGGGTGATAAGTAAATTCAAGGAAGAGTGCGGAGGTAATGATATGATGGAGTTTGTCGGGCTGAGGGCGGAGCTATATGCCTATTCATGCACGGACAAGGAAGTGAAGCGAGCCAAAGGTATACAGAAGAGTGTCGTACAAAATAGCATCACATTAGACGATTATAAACACATATTATTGAAACAAGTAATGAGAGTACAGGTAAACAGCATTAGGTCGCACCATCACGAAGTGTATCACAAAGTACTAACAAACTGGCTCTTTCGTGGATGGACGACAAACGACAAACGAAAAATATGTGACGATGGGATACATACAGTCCCTTATGGCTAACATGGATGATGTTTTGTACATGCACCTCTTGGGTAGACATGTATCATAATATATGTATCTGTCCCGGGGAGAGTGAATGGGGTCGGGATGCATAGTAGGAAGCAGTTCCTCGCCCCAGGCTATTCGAAGTTGAAGTGCTTCTATTCCCCTCTCCCACAACTAATGGTATGTGTGATGTGCGTGTGTGTAATGATTTGTTCCGTTTATATGTTTTTTNCTATTCCCCTCTCCCACAACTAATGGTATGTGTGATGTGCGTGTGTGTAATGATTTGTTCCGTTTATATGTTTTTTCCAGCAGCATACTATAGCTCTTGCAAGAGCCGTATTCACCTTGCCAGGTTGTTGTTGATGATGGCTGGTGGTATGCTGTGTCCTGTGCAATCACTCGTGTGTACTTGTGTACTGTTCCAATTATGTGTTTTTTTTTCTTCAAGCAGTGAGAGCCATATTCATCTTGCCAGGAGTGTTGCTGTTGAAGGATGGTGGCGCTGTTGAACGGTGGCACGCTGTAGCTAGTGCAATAGGTATCCTGATCTTGTCAGACGTGTTGCCGATATGTCGTGATATGTGTACTACTACACATTCCACAAATCACTCATGCACGTACTTGTGTACGGGATTTGGTGCCTATGTTGGGGTTTCGACCTGTTGTTTATAGCCATTCCCTGGAGTACTCAGCACTTATCCGAGAGGGGGTTGTGAGTGTGAATTGGTATTCATATCACACTAGCACTGTAGTAGTAACTGGTGGTCGCACCGTACTTGCATTTA
>NQII01002204.1:317315-349849 GCA_002778355.1 Clitarchus hookeri | reverse complement strand
TCAGTGCACTATGCTTGCGATGCCACCGGTGATTTTTATACGCATACATGTACTCGACTTGTTTGCGTATAAGGAAAATTCCCGGTGGTGTTTTGCTGGTTTAGTGTACTGTTCCGATCCCAAGCCCGGGAGCCGTCCGCACAGTTATGCCATGCGGACGGTAAAGTGTGAGGGCGATGCTGCGAACTTCATCATCATCCTTGCGAGAGAGGTGAGAGAGCGACCACGTTGCTGCTGGCGAGGATGTGTAAGTGTAAACAGTGTTTTTATCCTACGTATAGTTGTTACAGAACAATACAATATAAATGTTTCCCGTACGCGCAAGTGCCGGATATGTCCCATACCGTGCGCACAGACAAGTTTAAGGTACAGCAGCAGCAGTGCGTGCATGCTCGAATGCCCGGACAAATTGGATACACAGATGTATGCGCGTGATCGAGGCACATGTATGTTGCTGTGCAGTTGGCTCTGTATGAATGCATGTGACATTTATGTAGAAATGAGACATGCCCAAATTATATATATAATTAATTTTTTCTGAATGTTACAATGACGGTATTTTTTATGCACTGTTTATATATATATATATATACATATATATATATATCGGAGTGTGTACGTGTGCGCGCGCGTGGTGCCTTCAGTATTTTATGCGATGATGATGAGTTTATTGTCCGGAGAGTGCGTAGGCCGATGCTGGTTTTTACTATATTTCTTCCCATAGCCATGCAAGCGCGCGAACCTACAAAGTGCGTAGGCCGATACGAGTATTTAATTTATTTCATCTCCTAGCACTTCCCATGCAATGGTGGCCGTGTGGCCTGGACGCCAGACTGGCGACCGAAGAATGGTCGGATCGAAACCGCACGCCTCCGGCAATTTTTAAGTTCACAAACAACTAAAAAAAATTCCCAAAACTCCCAGAGTGAATCAACTAACACACAAAATGGCCGCTACGATACCAGCGCTACTGGCTACGAATGGTAGAACCTCACACACTATAGTGGCAGGTGCGGTTATCAAATATAGCGCATACAGCAGCCGACTGGCGGCAGGCGCGGGAATTAAATATGGCTTAGCACACACTGGTGTCGGGTGCATGAATCAAAGATGGCCGCCTACAGCAGACTACGTCGGCGGTGATGGAGGACGCGAAAAGCAAGAAAAAATAAAGGTCAGAAGGAATATGAGAAAATTCCAAGGAATATTACGGAAGAGACTGGGAGGAATGAGAAAATAAAGGAGACAGAAAGACTATGAGAAAACCCAACGGTATAGAACGTACGAGACAGGAAGGAATGCCAGAGCGTGAGAGAAAACAACATCAGAATGACAGTGTGAGAAAAAGAGGAATGCCAAAGACATGAAGAGATTGGAAGGAATGATAGAGCAAGAGGGCAAAAAGCTAAACTCCGAGGGAAAAAGGGGGAATCCAAGATGTCTACTGCTGACGAGGAATGACAGACCAGAAGGTTTCGGCATGATGTCATCCAAGATGGCCGCCACGGCACTGCAGCCCCCAGCTCTGATCGCGTTAATCAGCTATTTATAATTACTGCAATAAATTCACATATTTCAAAATGTCTGCATTAATGCATCAAGTCCCGCTTCCCCACAGTCCAGTAGGTCAGTCTCGCTCTCTACTCTTCCGATGCTCGCAGACTTCATAAGCCGGTCACTGCCTTCGCTCGTCGCCCCGATGGTTCCACACACCTGACGTTAAT
Source organism: Clitarchus hookeri (assembly GCA_002778355.1). NCBI lineage: Eukaryota > Metazoa > Arthropoda > Insecta > Phasmatodea > Phasmatidae > Clitarchus > Clitarchus hookeri. Next base: position 348,125 of record NQII01002204.1, on the reverse strand, counting down.
TGCCGTACGAGTCTCCAGGCTACCGACAGAAGCATGTCGCGGTTTATATAACTCAGTTGGCCTGGTCCAAATGTTCACGAGTCCCACTGAGGTGGAGTGATAAGAGAATTCGCGCAAGGACTATCCCAAGACATTCAATTTTTCAAGAGCACGAGCGCCACGAGTCCAGTTATCCTTATCGTGACGGTGACCCGTTTGCAAACGCGCGTGCTTCTCTTATTACCGGCGATGACCTTTAAGCACTGTGCATCACGAGTCCGAGGGGAAGGGCAAGGGGAAGTACAAGAAGCGGCTGCATGTTTCTACTATGCTGGGACTTGCTTTCATGTTATCGACAGATAAACTGTGTGTGGCGATTCCTTGCCCAAAATTAGGGATAAAACGTTTTTAACATATAATTCTAAAATTTATACAAAGCAAGAGATTAGAATCGATAATGATAAATATCTCATCTCTCTATATATGCGCCATATACCTTTGAAAATACTACCAGATGGGTATGCAGGGTTGACTAGTGCAACGCGTGATAGCTCCCAAAAACTGCAGATAACATTCTTCTTTTTTTTTTCCATTGGTAACTAAACTTTCACTTTCCCATCAGGAGATGTGCCACGCTGTGCCGTCAAAACAAGGCTGTGTCTAGTTGGAGAAACTCCTCTTATTTAAGAACGAGCTGGGAAACGGGGCGGGCGCACGCAAACGAGTGGCACAGTACGTACCCGAGCTAATTCTATTCTTGCGACCCGTAAAAGCTATGTTTATGTCGACAGCGTCGTAAAAACCGTTTGGGAGCACAGCGCGTTTACAGAGTAGGAGACCCTGCTCATTCTCTTTCGATGCCGCAGCGCGCCACGTGGCCGAGACTTAGCGCCCTAATTCATCTTTGAAATATGTACATGTTACCGGTACTAAGTTCATATTGGGCGAGTAACATATGGTGCGCGGTTTATCGACCTGATTGTTTTTTTTTAATCTGAGTTTTTTTTCTTTTTTGTCGAAACGTAAGGCCCTTAGTTTACGAGAAAAACGACATTAAACTTTACGTAAAATATCTTTATTTTTCACGTTACGAACAGCATACAAAACTTAGGAACATCATACAAGATGTTCGAAATTTGCTCTGCTCATAGCAATTCACTTTTCCGCACGTTGGATGCATGCAGCATGCAAGAAGCTTGGCCGCCGAATGCACCCATGACCATTGTCATGAACCCAGTACTCACTGCTTATGACCTTCACGGCTTCTTTGGCACCACTGAGCTCGGCTCGTTCCCTTGGCGTATGCCTTACGACAGATACATTAGTTGCAGCATTGCCACATTACCCCACCTTTATCTAATTGGAATACCAAATGTTTGCTAGAATGGTTTTTGGACATTTCATATAGTTTTTTTTGTAAACGAAGTGTATTATGCATTTTATCCACAGAGTATTTGCTAGTTAGTTTTGATCACAGATTCGTGTAGTGCAGTCCGTATCCGTGAATTACCTGAAATCCTGTATTTTCCACTCATTAGCGCTGTGCGACCATTTAATCCTCTTAACATGCTGTTTTACGCGTTCTCTCTCTTGGTCAGGGGCACAGCTCCGGTCACGTACCAAGAGGTACTGGGTTCGCACCCCCGTACTTCCAGAGATGATTTTTTACTTTGAATAGGTAGACATATTTAGATTGATTTGCAATTAAGTCACTATGTGAGCTAAATCTGATTGGGTGGAATAAAAAAGCCTCCATGCAGGAGAATTTCCTCTTACTCTGCCCCTTTCACTCTCATACATGGAGGATAAATGAGCGTTTCTTCCAGAGGGAGAAGAAGTTCTGCCAGTTTTAATGTTAACTTGCGTACAGATAGTTACAAATACGAAAAAAAAAATATAAAAAAATTAACTGCACGACCCTATAAAAATTTACATAAATTGATTTTAGTAAACGTTTACAAATGTATGTTTTATAGGTACTATTCACATCTTGTACGCCTTTAACCATAAATTAATTCAGATGGCCTTTTTTTTTTTACATCAATCTTATCTTTAAATTCTATGAAAAATCCGTTGATAAATTTATAGAAAGAGATTTTTCTGACCACCGAACAATATGTTTGGATTCACGAATGAAATATTGTGACATTCGGACATTTTAGTCCAATTTTAATTATTTGTTTTTTCAATTTAAGGAAATTAATTACCTAATACTCGAAAATGTCACCACATAAAAAATTAATGTAAATCTCTACATTAAATTTTTTTATATTTTCGTAAAGTAAATTACTGGTAAAAAAAATTCAAAATTATTTTTTATTCCCTAAACTTTTTGTATTTACTAAAATAATTACAAAATTAAATTTTGAATTAAAAAATCAAATTGCACTATTTTGTGTAAATTTTGAAAAAGAAAAAAATGGGTGCGTGTACTTATGTACGCGCGTTAGAAGTTATACTTCTTTGGCGTGACTAAAATAAAATTTTATTACATATTCAAATACTTTATGTAAGTAGGAAAAACGATAAAATTACCGAATAAAGACATTAAATACAATTAATAAAGGTTTGATTAAAGAACTTAATTAAATTAAAATAATATTTATTTTTATACAGTTTAAAAATTGTTGCCAAGTGTAAATTTATACAGTAGTCGTCATCAATATTTCTTGGAAGACCATATTATTAACTGAAACGGGCACGTTAATTATTTGACCGCAAATACCGTATTGACCATTCACATGTCTCAGTCTTCTGATCTGCATGAAAGGAATACGTGGTGATGCAAGTCTCTCCGAAATTAAATCCACCGTTGGTAGATCATGAGGTATTTATGGAAATTTGAAACAATTGAACGTTAGTATTAATGGTATATTATTTTTAATTAAAGCTTGAACGCATGTGTTGCATAGTTTAATATTTGCTTCAGATATATTAGGTACAATTTTGGTTAAAATTTCTTTATGTGCAGAAGATGGAAGTTTTAAATCGTCTTTGAACCACACTCTGTCACACATGGAGCACGCATGCCCAAATGAATTATTAAAGAATTTGTTTTTAAATTAATTATGAGTACTTCTAAATTGATTATAATTACTGTATGTAAGAGATGAATTTTGATNTGGTGATGCAAGTCTCTCCGAAATTAAATCCACCGTTGGTAGATCATGAGGTATTTATGGAAATTTGAAACAATTGTACGTTAGTATTAATGGTATATTATTTTTAATTAAAGCTTGAACGCATGTGTTGCATAGTTTAATATTTGCTTCAGATATATTAGGTACAATTTTGGTTAAAATTTCTTTATGTGCAGAAGATGGAAGTTTTAAATCGTCTTTGAACCACACTCTATCACACATGGAGCACGCATGCCCAAATGAATTATTAGAGAATTTGTTTTTAAATTAATTATGAGTACTTCTAAATTGATTATAATTACTGTATGTAAGAGATGAATTTTGATCCATAGAAAATTGATAAGTATAAAAATCAATGACTACCTGCAGTCCTGGAGAGTTTAAATGCAAATCGGACGTACTTGGTTGAGGTAATTATTGATCAATCGCAACGTCTTGATTAGATAAAACATGTATCCGCGAGGTGTCAATTGATTGTTGGTTTTTTCTCTGGGTTCGAAACCGTCGACTGCGCTCCGTTGCTGTTAGTGGAGCAGTATGCGTTGTTGTATGACGGCCAACTTCATACTGTTGAATTTCGTTACACTGTGCGCGCGCAACTTCCGTTGCACACTAAACTTTTACCCTCAGCGCGCCAAAAGAAGTATAACTTCAAAAATAATTGGAAATTTGTGGTTAAATCGCAAAAAATTATTTAGATTAAATAAAATCTGCTTCAGAATTAGCCGACCATGCACTACTGGGATGGAAAGAACGGATAATTTCAAGAAAAACTACAAAATTGAAAACTAAAATTCAGACATTAATTTTAAAAATTATATATTATATATATATATTATATATATATATATTATATATATGTGTGTGTGTGTGCGTGTATATATATATATATATATATATATATATATATATATATATATATATATATATANAATGCTGAATACTGACATTCCCACGAAGACGAGCAACCGCAGTCCCTAAGTAACCGTTATTTATTTATCATTGGTGAAGTAGGCAAAAATATAGTTTACTTTATGGACCCAGAGTGTCTTAAAAACTATATTAGGAATATGTTCTCACGCCACAATACCACGACCTAACTATCGGACTGCGGTATCAAAATTAATATAATCCCTTTGTTTCCAAACGATTATTTGGGGCAATGCACCAAAAATAAATAGTGACGAAAAAATTGAAAATTACACGAGTTAGATTCCTCTGAATTGCTCAGGATTCATTTGGAAATTGAATTTCACTGCTGATAAGCACTCTTTCCGGTGCATCCCGCGCATATCAGCAAATCCGTTGCCACAAAACGACATGGTTTGTAATCATTAACATTCCTCTGATTTCACTGTNAATCCGTTGCCACAAAACGACATGGTTTGTAATCATTAACATTCCTCTGATTTCACTGTCGTGTCTAGGGGAATTTTATTGACGAGCTGAAGATAGTGCGCCGCTCTCAATAAATCCGAAAATAACCCCCAACGACCAACACGGCTGAAGGAGGAGGAAACGAGGGGGAAGGAGGAGGAAACGAGGGGGAAGGAGGAGGAATCGAGGGGGAATAAACATGGTCTGAACGCCAATTAAATTACCGACCCAGTGACTGCCGTCGTTCCACGGTGTTTATTTATTAAAGAACCTGCCGCTGCCGGCGAGGCGTAGAGGCGAATGGGTCTCATCGAGCGCGAAGGAGAACTCGCCAGGCATGTCGCCCCGTCCAACTGCTGGCATTTACTGAGCACTTTTCACGACCTTGCTTGGTTTCTACTTAATGACCGACCGTCGCGTGTGTGCCGTAGACGGGACATGGGGTAGGGTACGCATACGAGCTGCACAGTAGCCACTCCCCGTGTTACAACATTGGATTGCTTTTCTGCGAATAGCACTACCAAAAATGTGTATGTATATGATAGCAAGTTAGAATATGATATATTATAAAGGCTAAATGCGTTGAGATGTTTGTTCACTTCATCCTATCTAGTTGTAATGCATGCACTGTAGATTACATTCAAGTTGGTCAAAGCAAACACCTCACAAAAAATTTAGAATATACACACAGAATGCAGAAAAGTATGGAATATACATAAAAGAAAGCATAGCAATTAGAAGTTACCAACGGTACCAATACAAAAGCAAAACGTGAAATTCAAAGTGTTTCTAACAAAAAAAATACAATTGTCCAATATCAGAGACAAATAAACACGAAAGAACAACGAAATTAACTTAATGGTGTGTCTGACTAGGGAGGGTTTCATTCTTCCCAGTGCTGCGTAGTACCGTGTATGGCCTCCATGTGCAAGGCACAGGTCCCCAATACGCCGTGGCATGTTTGTAATCAATGTATTGATATCTTCCGGACGAAGGTCCCATTCCATCTTGAAATGTTTCTGTAGGTTGTAGACGATTATAAACTGCGGCTTTCAGCCTGTCTCAGGCAATGTTCAATGCGTTAGTGCGCTGTCTGCTGACCACAAAATAACTATACAACACCTACCACACACACTGCCGTATCTCATAATATTCCAAATTTTTTGTGAGGTGTATATTTGATCAATTTAAAGAAAGGTTCTGTTAATTCAAATATAATAAAAATTGTTCATCATGGCTGACCACGTGACTGACAGTTGAACTGGCGATGGGCAAGTCAAGTGTTGGGGACGTGAGCATAAGACGAAAATGGATCTATAGTCTATTCGCGGTTTCTTCGCACTTTTTGAATCTAAATTTTGTAAAATCATCCAGTGTTTGGTTATTTCTTAAATATGCCATGTATCACAAGCGTTTTATACTTCTGTTAACGTAAAAGTACCTAATTTTTAGTCCAATTGAAATTTTATTTATATTGTATCTGTAAATTTATAACATTTAATTTCTAATTAACATGAATAGAAACAGTGAGAAAACAGGTGTGTTGGTAATGCCCGGTAAAAAAAATAGTTCTTATGCAAATTATTAATACACTGAGTGCACACGAATGCTGTGCGTTGGTCCTCTGGTGTAATTTTATAAGCTTTGCTTGCAGGAGGCGAAGGAATATCCTGGAAGTAGATCTTAAGCCAGTGTTCTTCAGAGTACCCCCACACATAAAAATCAAACGGCGTTAAATCTGGAGATTTGGGTGGATACTCAACACTTCCTCGTCGGCCTGTCCACCTCCCAAAAAACGTTTCACCCAAGAGCGACCATACAACCTCGATGTAATATGGTGGTGCACCATCCTGCTGAAAAAGAAAAAAACAANTGTTTCACCCAAGAGCGACCATACAACCTCGATGTAATATGGTGGTGCACCATCCTGCTGAAAAAGAAAAAAACAATCATCTGGATACAGGTTGGTGAACAGCTGATTCAAAGTTTTCCTGCAACATAGTACATACGTTGACTGTCATCTGCCAACGTTCCTCAGAGAATAATGGCCCCACAAGCTATTTGGTAGACATACCACACCAGCATTTTAACCCATGAAGATAAACTACTTGCTCTACCACTATGTGGGGATTTNCTATTTGGTAGACATACCACACCAGCATTTTAACCCATGAAGATAAACTACTTGCTCTACCACTATGTGGGGATTTTCATCGGCCCAATACTCACAGTTGTGGCATTTAATCTAAAGGTTGCCTCGTCGAACCAAACAATCGCGTTAGTAAAATGTTCGTTGTAGTTGCACATGTTCACAGCCCACACTCAAAATTCGACACGCCTCTCTAGGTCGTCTTCATTCATAGCGTGAAATAATGAAGGAATGTAGGGCCTCAACTTTACTTGCTTTGAAATGCAATTGGCACTTTATTTACTGATTCCTCACTCCAGCGCAGCTTGCTGTACATATTAACTGAAGGGTCCCCTTGCACATTTACACATGTTGTGTTGGTGGACACTACCTTAGTCTGTTGTCGTTCTCTTCCTGGCACATCGTCCTTTCTTGACATCACACACAGTTCCGTTCCTCTCAAACTTGTCACGTAATCGTGTCATTGGTAAACGGGATGGTGGCGCAGTATCNCATAGCAATTAGAAGTTACCAACGGTACCAATACAAAAGCAAAACGTGAAATTCAAAGTGTTTCTAACAAAAAAAAATACAATTGTCCAATATCAGAGACAAATAAACACGAAAGAACAACGAAATTAACTTAATGGTGTGTGTGACTAGGGAGGGTTTCATTCTTCCCAGTGCTGCGTAGTGCCGTGTATGGCCTTCATGTGCAAGGCACAGGTCCCCAATACGCCGTGGCATGTTTGTAATCAATGTATTGATATCTTCCGGACGAAGGTCCCATTCCATCTTGAAATGTTTCTGTAGGTTGTAGACGATTATAAACTGCGGCTTTCAGCCTGTCTCAGGCAATGTTCAATGCGTTAGTGCGCTGTCTGCTGACCACAAAATAACTATACAACACCTACCACACACACTGCCGTATCTCATAATATTCCAAATTTTTTGTGAGGTGTATATTTGATCAATTTAAAGAAAGGTTCTGTTAATTCAAATATAATAAAAATTGTTCATCATGGCTGACCACGTGACTGACAGTTGAACTGGCGATGGGCAAGTCAAGTGTTGGGGACGTGAGCATAAGACGAAAATGGATCTATAGTCTATTCGCGGTTTCTTCGCACTTTTTGAATCTAACTTTTGTAAAATCATCCAGTGTTTGGTTATTTCTTAAATATGCCATGTATCACAAGCGTTTTATACTTCTGTTAACGTAAAAGTACCTAATTTTTAGTCCAATTGAAATTTAATTTATATTTTATCTGTAAATTATAACATTTAATTTCTAATTAACATGAATAGAAACAGTGAGAAAACAGGTGTGTTGGTAATGCCCGGTAAAAAAAATAGTTCTTATGCAAATTATTAATACACTGAGTGCGCACGAATGCTGTGCGTTGGTCCTCTGGTGTAATTTTATAAGCTTTGCTTGCAGGAGGCGAAGGAATATCCTGGAAGTAGAACTTAAGCCAGTGTTCTTCAGAGTACCCCCACACATAAAAATCAAACGGCGTTAAATCTGGAGATCTGGGTGGATACTCAACACTTCCTCGTCGGCCTGTCCACCTCCCAAAAAATGTTTCACCCAAGAGCGACCATACAACCTCGATGTAATATGGTGGTTCACCATCCTGCTGAAAAAGAAAAAAACAATCATCTGGATACAGGTTGGTGAACAGCTGATTCAAAGTTTTCCTGCAACATAGTACATACGTTGACTGTCATCTGCCAACGTTCCTCAGAGAATAATGGCCCCACAAGCTATTTGGTAGACATACCACACCAGCATTTTAACCCATGAAGATAAACTACTTGCTCTACCACTATGTGGGGATTTTCATCGGCCCAATACTCACAGTTGTGGCATTTAATCTAAAGGTTGCCTCGTCGAACCAAACAATCGCGTTAGTAAAATGTTCGTTGTAGTTGCACATGTTCACAGCCCACACTCAAAATTCGACACGCCTCTCTAGGTCGTCTTCATTCATAGCGTGAAATAATGTAGGAATGTAGGGCCTCAACTTTACTTGCTTTGAAATGCATTTGGCACTTTATTTACCGATCCCTCACTCCAGCGCAGCTTGCTGTACATATTTTGACTTCCCAGGGGAACGTGTAAATGTGTACAACACAACCACCACACTACCTTAGTCTGTTGTCGTTCTCTTCCAGGCACATCGTCCTTTCTTCAANCCTTTCTTGACATCACACACAGTTCCGTTCCTCTCAAACTTGTCACGTAATCGTGTCATTGGTAAACGGGATGGTGGCGCAGTATCGAATTCTGTCCTCCACCGTCTCTGCACCACATTCATGATCTCTAATTGAATTTTAAAATCCTCTTACGACGCTCAAAAGAACATATTGTCGCCTCCGCTGTGTGCTCTGTAATTGCAGTGCTGCAGCTCGTGGCTGCAAACGGAAGTGACGACAGCAGAATAACTACGGGCGGTCACACACTCCTAAAGTTGTTCTTATAGAGCCAAACACAAATATTCCCATCAGATTGTCTTTAATATCAGCGTTATTCGCGTTCAACCAGTGTAAATATTAACTTGAGGCATCCGGTATTTATCAATTCCACAGTTATTCTAGCGATTGTCAGTGTACATAAAACTCATAGTCGTACTGGGAAACAATCAAAGGAACTCTTATTCAGAGAAGATAGTTTAAAATATTATGTATTCCAAGTTATGACGAAATATTTCATTCAATGCATACTGAATGGTCAATGTCTGCATACCCGTATTTTCATTACGTAACAGAACGCACTTGCGTACCGGTAGTATGTGAACGCAGATTTAGACTACCAGATGCTCCGACAACTTCAGACCTGCTGAGAAATTCAACAACAACAAATAGTTCGAAAAAAAAAANTTTAGACTACCAGATGCTCCGACAACTTCAGACCTGCTGAGAAATTCAACAACAACAAATAGTTCGAAAAAAAAAATCAAATTTGGTGTGATGGAAAAGTTACCTACGTCAAGTGACAGAACTATTAGGGACAACAAGCTGNGAAAAAAAAAATCAAATTTGGTGTGATGGAAAAGTTACCTACGTCAAGTGACAGAACTATTAGGGACAACAAGCTGAATCTGTAGTTGCGAAGCTTTGAAGCGCTTAGCCGGGTCAGGCCACCCTTACAGCAGACGTCCCGTCGAGGATTAGTCGTTCCTTCAGGGTTTACCGTCAGATTCACGAAGTTCTCAGGACCCGCCGTCCAGCTCTGAGAACGCACTCGTCGACCAATCGCAGCACGAGGGATATTGCTTTTTTGTTTTATATACATATGTCGCTAGAGCAGGTCGACGAATCAGTTAATTTCACCGTATTTTCCACATCACGTCGGGGGTTAAACGTCTCACAGTTATTTTTTCGCAGAAAGACGACAGGGCATCTTTAATACATTCGATTCCGAACCATATGATTACCTATTGGGCGCCTATGAAACACGTATTTGTTTATTTCCAAATTTTTTTGGAAATGCTAGTCATAAATGTATGTATTGGCTTGGATAAAGAATAAATCATTAGCCAAGGATAAAGTACCAGTCGTAAATCAGGTTTTACACAAAGCAAGATGAGTGCAAAACTTGCGCGAGATGCTGACCTTGTACGAGAATTTCTTGCACAAGATCGTGTGTAAGGCACATCCTACACAAAATGGGAAGATAGAACATGTCCTATTTTTTTTTTCGTGCAAGACGATGCAAGTTCTGATCCTATTGGTCCTTGTATGCTGGTCATGTGACCTGTTGTATATCAACTATAGAGGTAAGGGAAAATCATAATCTGAGGTGTGCGAAGATGAATACCGGTAAAAAAAACATTGCTAGAATATGACTTTAAAAAAATGGATTGGAGTTCAGACACTGTGCTGATAACAAAATAAAAAGCATTACTTTTTGGCGGGATAGCTTTAAGCGAATAGGCCTACCTTGTTGAAGTAAGTACCTTTATATTTTGTATTATAACATCATGACTGCCTGGTACTTACTGGGGCTATCAACTAATTTTGATGCGAGACAGTATTTATCTTATTTAGCTGCGANTAATTTTGATGCGAGACAGTATTTATCTTATTTAGCTGCGGGTGGTCTCATTTCAAACGAAATTTAGTTAGCATTCTCGTACGAAAGCTTGCGTGAAACAAATCTTGCGTCGTGTGAAACCTTCTCAAGAAGTAACCAAATTCTATAGTATGGTTAACCTTCAACCCAGGTGCAACTTCAAGAGACAAATTATCTTCCGTCTGACGGATTTAAATTACAACGTCATCACAAGTATATGACTTGCATTGGAACTCGTTACAATTTCTTGTCATCTACACTTGTATTAAATTATACAGAACCTTCATGTTTATGACTAATTATAATTTCTTTCCCGCAAAGCACTATTAAAATTAAGCCGCGAGTTAAGCGGTTTCATCCCCCATTGACAAATTAAAATGATGCAGCAGGAGAAAANGCACTATTAAAATTAAGCCGCGAGTTAAGCGGTTTCATCCCCCATTGACAAATTAAAATGATGCAGCAGGAGAAAAAGTGACGTTATGGATGACTGGAGTGTCTACATTACGCTGAAAAGGCCCTCAGGAATTCACGCATGAACGCACATACACAGCTTGCGATCTGCTGGAGTCCATTCGATTTGAAGTACCTTCCCCTCTTCCCTCCTTCAAAATTCGTTATTTTACGAAGGGAGACGTGCACAAAATGGACTATGGGAGAGAAATGGTGTCCCTCTTCCACCATCAAACACTAGCTCACAAAAGACATAATTCACGTTATTTATCAATAATTTTTCAAAGGAAAACATAAGCGGCTGATAATTGAAAAACATCAATTATTTCCCTCGGACTAACGTACAAAGTCAAGAAATGCCACAAATTATTCCACTTGGTTTTGGGAGTGCATAACCTCATACGCTGGTACCATTCACGAAATTAAATTTTCAACATTTGCATTGGTTTTGTTTAAAGAAAAAATTAGAAATTGAAGCATGGAACTTGGTACGTGATACGTATATGCGCAGCTCTAGTATGCAAACACTATTTAAATCAACATTTTAAAAAGAAACACTGCTCGTTAACTGCATATAACACTGCAGTACACAATGACACGCAAACTTCCAGCTGTCTTGTTTTTGTGCTGTAAGTGTACTTAATGTTTAAGTATATTATGAATCAAGGCTTTTTTTTTATAGATTCCTGACAGTTCCACGTTTTCACTTGACTGTCTCATGAGTAGTCATTAGGCATACGACCATTAACATTTTTAAAACAGAAGGATAAAAAAAAAGAAGGAAAAGGTACAGGGCTATCAAAGAGACTCAATTAACCCTGAAAAGTCTATAGTAAAAGGTTCACTAGGTAAGCCGAAAGCAGCAAAACAAATTCTAATAACAAAAAAACAACTAACTTAAACATGGCCGTCAGAAGAGGTCGTCGAGAAAACAAACACTGTCTGTAACACAAAAATTAATACTCCATGAAGAGATAGAGGGAGGGAGGGAGGGAGGGGTTACACGTACTGTGCGTTTAACATGCCATGAACTTGATAATTACGACCGAAAATGACGGGAATTCCGATGGCATTTCAACAGTTTGGCAGAAAAACTCTATCTGATGAAGTCAGAAATTTTAAATTTAAGAAATACTAAACGTATACGAGTCGGACCCACCATTGCTGCTGCTCGCACAACAGAGGTTACCGTAATTGCTGCAAAAAAAAAGGAAGTTGATGGAGGGGAAAGGAGTTCGGAGCACTGCAAGATACACGCTTTTATTTAGACTGTTCACGGTTAAGGGAAAACTTTTGAAATCGCACACTGGAAAAAAAAATTACTGCCCGTTTAATGTTATTCTATCGTACTTTATTCTATCGTACACACTGGAATGCAGGTTACCGGTTAAGCTGGCAGCGAATTAAGTAACACAGTTCCAAGCCTTGACGTTTTATTGTGAGTGTTGTGTTTAAATTGATGGAAAATCAAGTTGGTTTTTTTTCCTTCATACACATTANCCTTGACGTTTTATTGTGAGTGTTGTGTTTAAATTGATGGAAAATCAAGTTGGTTTTTTTTCCTTCATACACATTAAAATACCAAATTGTATATTATTAACACATTTAGGTTCCTAACAACTCCAAGTCTTCTCTTGACTGAAGCATGAATAACGTCACAAGGTCGATGTCGATGTGAAATTTGCGTATGCTGGAAGGAAACCAAATGAGAAGAAAAGTATATCTTACGCAGGGGTTTCAGAAGCGCTCAGTTAACCGTGAACCACCTATAAACACTTTTCATATAGGGGTCGCGGTGGCTGAGCGGTTAGCCTGCTCGCCTCCCACCATGACGAACCGGGTTTAATCCCCGGCCGGGTCACACTGAGTTTTCGCATGTGGGAATCGTGCCGGACGATGCCGCTGGTCGGCGGATTTTCTCGGGATCTCCCGTTTCCCCCGCCCTTTCATTTCGGCGCTGCTCCATACTCACCTCAAACACCCTTAACGGCTCTCAAGACCTCGCTGTTAAGAGCCGCCCAAATCTCTTCATTCACTCACTTTTCATATACAGTAGAATCCCGATAATTCGTATTGTCAAGGGACTGAATGTTAAATATGAATTATCTAGATATTCGAATTAGCGGGATTACCAATAATCGGGAGCAAAAAACAATACAGTATATACATAAAAATGAGATTAATGCAAATTTGCATTAATATGTAATGATAAACGCATGGCTACATACTATGTATACATATGTACAGTATATATAAATTAATAATTACATAAATAAAAACACATTAAAAATTTAGGTTTAAATAATCTGTCATTTTCTTTTGGTGCAAGCCTTGCAGACGGGTATTGTCGATGTCTTTGTCAAGCGTGTTCAAAGCAGAAAATACTTCATCGCCAACGTCTGATTACGCTAAGAAATGGCGCACGTTGTTGATGTATTGTTTAGCCACTTTAGATGTAAATGTCAGCACATCATCTTCGTCATCACCTTCACCATCAATGTCCTGAGATGGAGCCAAAATTTCGTCGTCAGTTAGAATCCCCGCTACCGCAAGGCCATCTCAAAATGGACGAAATCTTCAAACGTTATAGAATTTTCTTCATTTTGAGGAAGACGATTCCAATTCACAGGGCATTCTAAGTCTTAGCAATGTTCATGGCTGAAAATAAGGTGATTTTATGATCCTTCCCATCCTCGATGCTGTCAAGGAGTTGCATCACTACTTCCTTGCGGTAACAGGTTTTGAACGTTTTAATTATGCCCTGGTCAAGAGGCTGCAGCTTAGAAGTAGTGTCGGCAGGCAAAAACACAACATTAACATGACTGAGCGATGGGTTATTGTTGTGGGCCGTACAATTATCCATGAAAAGCATAATTTTTCGCTGCCTTTTCTCCATATCAGCATTCACTGATCGTATCATTTCCTTGAATAATTCGCCTGTCATCCACGCTTTTTTGTTTGCACGATAGGTCATCGAAAAAGTTTTTATGTTTTTAAAACATCTTGGTTTGGCTGATTTGCTTATCATGGGCGGTCTTAATTTCTCAGATCCATCCATGTTGGCGGCCAACAATATGGTTACACGTTCTTTACTATTTTTTTCCGCTATGACACTTTTCTTCCTTAAAACACATTGATCGGGTGGGGAGACACTTATAAAATAACCCCGTCTCATCGGTATTAAAAATGTTGTTGGGCTCGTAAGAATCGATTATTTCTCCCAATTCGTCTTTCCACTCAGAACAAACGTTGGCCGATACACTCGCACTTTCCCCACTAAGCTTCTTCAATTTTATGCTGTGCCTTTTTTTAAACCTATCAAACCAACCATCACTTGCACGAAAGTCTTTAATTCCCATTTTTTTCTGCGAAAACGTTTACTTTTTATCTTAAAATGTTTCCTCCAACTGGTACATTCGAATTCCGTGCTTGCGCAAACCACTTTTTTACATTTTCTTCTAGTTGTGGATACTCACCAGTCTTAAAGCGCTTTACTTTGCTGTCCGATGTCTGGGAGGCGATCTTGTCCTTGTTCTTCAATATTGATGTTATTGTGGAAGGAGGAACGTTATAACGTTTGGACACGTCAATTTTTTATCACCACCGGCCACGGCGGTAATGATTTCTTTTTTTCCTCTAATGGAAACACACTTATTAGCTCTTTTCGGAGGCATGGCTAAGACCGAACCGACTAACTTTTCACTCGCTCTGCTCCTTCCTACCCTCTCATAACCGTAGACCGGACAGCAAGGCGCCTCTTAGTTCTGGGAATCACAGACACATCGCCTCACAGCCTACTCGGCATCATTAACTGCTCTTCAACCCCTCCTACGATCCTCAGTACCCTTCCGGTCTTTTTTACCCTGCCCGAATTGCATAAATCTAGAGCTGATGTACAGTCTAGGGTTAAAAACATTTCGAGTTAACGAGATTTTAAGTTGGAAATAAGAATTATAAGACGTTTCAATTGAGCTCGAGCACCAAAATAAATACGTATTATCGAGGGGACCGGAATGCATTTTTTTTTTTTACGAATAAAAGGGATTTTCTCAAGGGACCGGCAAATGTGTACGAATCAGCGGGATATACGAATAATCGGGATACGAAATATCGGGATTTCACTGTACTGTAAAAAGAAAAACCCAGTTATACATTTTTTTCTTTTGGGGACAAATGTTTGTACTTTCAGAGTTACACTATCTCTGGTTTCAATAATCACATGCATTACTCCCTGAAATACAGTTCAGAAACTTGAAAGCTTTCACACGCTCGCACAACGTGGAAGATATCTGCATTCAGTAAGGTGAGTAGCGGACACAGAGGGCTCACTGTTCTGTACTTCCTTGCTGCTCACAAGCTCGCACAGGAAGTAGTAACTTGCTATAAGATAACCAAGCAGGGGTATCTCCCTTTTTTACAGTCTGGGAAAGATTTCTTACTATCAGGCGACACCCATCGTGTAGGACAGCAGGTTTTCCAAACACTNTTTTTTTACAGTCTGGGAAAGATTTCTTACTATCAGGCGACACCCATCGTGTAGGACAGCAGGTTTTCCAAACACTGCAAATCACGGCTGGAAATCAAGCATTGTAGTAGAACACGCAGTCAATAAATCGACCTGTATAACTGCTACAGCTAGACGATATGTTTGCCGTTGGTGCAATTCGGGAGAATTGCACCCGAAGCAACATAGAAAATAACACTTAAACAGGCCAAAGTGGCCGCAAACAAAACCGTAAAAAGCTTTATTTTAAAAGAGCGAATTGTTAAGGGACCCACCTGCCTGGAGCTTTTTTCCACGTTTGAGGCCGAGAAGCGTGGAAGCGATAAGGGCGACACTGCCACGCGCTAAAAGTGCGCCATCGCCGCTACGCGCAGGGCTCTGAATTGGCGTGCAGGGTTCTCGTCGTGCTGCGTGTACCTATGGGACTTTCAGCGGTAGCCTTGCAATTTTATTGGTGGAAAATTTGTAGCAAGATTCAATGCATGCTACTCTATTACTTCTGTGTGTATATAATGCGTATATTTTGAGATACAGCGCTTTGAAGTAACTGACAGGCAAAGTCTGGAAGTGTACTTTATTTTCGTAGACTACCACACTGGACGCACGTTTAATAGTTTCGTTAAAAAAAAACCTGGATTTCGAACACACTGCAACGCAGTTCGCGCGCCAGGCAGGCAGGCCCCAAGAGAGAAATCGCCCTACACTATTCCCATTCTTAAAAGACACAAAGAACCAAAAAGAGGACAAAACATTCAGCGTGAGGCATGCGATCACGGGCGCGTTTCACTCACAAAAAATCGCCACTTTGTAAAATTCTTATTCTGTTGTTATGGTATGGTTGAGGACCTCGTAGTAGATTCCCCCACCACTCTGCAGGTCTTTATATCAGTCGGGGCAGCGCTGGGAAGGGATTAGTTGCGAGGAAGCAGCGAGAGGAGAAGGCTGTGTCGCTTTATTCCCTGGCTCAATTACGGGAGGGGAAATGCCCAATTGCGCATTCTCCCTCCACCAGGGCGGCTGGTAACCCCCCGGTAACACCAGCGTGATCATAAAAATGAAATACAGCTCCCCCCACCCCTGCCAATCTCTCATCTAGTGTTTCAAACACCCTTTCAATAAAGACTATCCTTTTCCATCCTCTGTTCTAGAAGATATATTTTTATACTTCATAAATTGCATGCAATTTTGCAATTATTTTCTGTCGAGGGGGTTTTTAGGGTGCCTATACCGGTTCCCCCCTACCCCCGCTTTGTAGTTCAGGTTAAGTTACCATTGGAGGTAAACTTGGCCCCAATCGTTGCCAAGTTTGCCCAATCACAGTAAAGCCGCGAGCATGTGCCCTTGTAGTTAGGAACTTCCCAGCATGACTAGGCGTATGAGACTTACCCTGAGATGCACTTAGGTCTCTTCCCCTATCTAGGACCTCTGATCCATCCTCTAGATCAGTGTTTCTTAACCTGGGGTCCGCGGACCCCTGGGGGTCCGCGAGTATATGTATGGGGATCCGCAGTCTCATCTCTGGACCATTTAACAATAATAAATAAATGCCACTAAAAGTCTCGTAATCGCTACGCTTACTTAGCATGGCGAACGTGCGCCAGCGGGCGGTGTGCGAGACTGACTGAAGTGAGTGGAATAAGTGGGGGTCCGTCGCTGAAAAAGGTTGAATTTTGCCTTTGATTTTCCTTAAGTTAAACCGTCTATAGTTTTCAAATTACAGTACAGTAGGTAAAGGTTTATTTATTTATGTAATTGCAAAATTGTGTATTTTTTAATTTTTTACATTGCACTGCCCAAACAGTGTATTAACACTTAGTACCCCTTGTCACACTAATGTTAATGACATTCAGAATGAAGTGGGATTATATAATGCAATAACAGATTAAATTTAAAAACAGACTTTTCTTTCTTCACAGGTCCTTGTACCCAACAAGGGGTGAAATTAACACAATGGGACAACTTGTGTGCCCTATCTAGTCATCAAGAATATCTTTCATAAAAAACTCATTTTTTTATTTCGTCCCCCACGTAACTTTCTTTGGTTTCGAAAACAGCAAATTTTCATTTTTTACCAAGTTGGAGACTATTTTTTTTTTAGGAAGGAAGTCATCAACGCAGATAACTATGATGTTGCACACTGTTCTACATGTAGACAAAGCACACAAAATATGAGATCCCTAAATGCAACTTTGGTGAAGCAGGGTGATGTTAAAGTGGGGTAAAACATTCATATGAATACTAAAAGCAGATGGCCACCATCTTGAAAATACAAAATGTATTTTATAATATAATTATACAGTATAACAGCATCTTATGTAAGNCAGATGGCCGCCATCTTGAAAATACAAAATGTATTTTATAATATAATTATACAGTATAACAGCATCTTATGTAAGCTTTTAAATTACTCTAAAAACTCCATAATAGGCGACCTATTACAAAAAGTTACAGCTAGTTGTGTATACATCCGAAATCTGTGAAATTTGCTTGCAGCGTGTATGAAAAATGGCTGCCATCGTCCACTTGTTGTGGGTAAAAATCTAAATTAATGTTTTTCTTTCACCTTGAGGATAGGGTAAACATAGGAAAAAATTGTTAGCAAAATCAGAAATGGTGCAGTTTCAGCCCCTTAATGATTTCACATGGAATGACCCCAAAAATCACCCCATGTGTGACGTGTTTGGCTGGTTCCTAAATATTTCACATATCACAGGCGTTTAATATTTCTGTTAACATAAAAGTATGTTAGTTCTGGTTATATTGAACTTTAACTTATATTTCATTAATTAATTATAATGTTTCATTTATGATCAATACGAATCCAAAAAGTGGGAAAATAGGTGTGTTGGAAATGCTTAGTTAAGAAACAGTTCTTGTGCAAAATATTATTGAACTGAGTGCGCAGGAATGGTGTGCATTGTCCCTTTAGCGTAATTTTCTAGACTTAGTTAAACATTTTTTTGCACGAGGCGGAGGAATAGCCTGAAAGTGGAATTTTAGCAGGGCTTCAGAAAAGTTGGAAATAAACGTGAATGGAATATATCAGGATTGCGCGGAAGACCCAAGCCCCGGCCAACCTTATTCGTAAAGCACGGGTGGAAGCCATGCAGAAACCGCCTCTACGTTGCGTCTACGGACTCCCGGGGATTCCCTTAATCGGATCTATCTGCGGGGTCGAGCAAAAGGGCAATTCCGCGCCGCATTGCAACGGGCAACCGGGCAAGATTGTCTGACAGACTTGCTGCAGCTCGCAAGACACCAGCTAGCCAGTATTTAAAATACTCAATTTAAAGGTGCCGCCTGCAGGAAGTATTTGTCTCTCCAGGGCCTAGAAGCACGCATCACTTGCCTCATCGCCCCAAGGTACAGAACTGCGGTGCAGTCCTCCCGTCAGTAACTCGCCTATGTAAGACACTGTCATTTTATGATGCAGTAAAAATTAAAGTTATGCTTCGCGTTCTTAAACTACGTAAAATATCCTATACTAGAGCTCTCTTAACTAAGTGATCGTAAAAAGAGCAGTTTCAGCCATTTTCACTTTGAAAATTAACACTAGAAGCGAAATAGAAAACCAACAGTCTTTGGGCAGGAAATCTTTCCTAAATGNCCAACAGTCTTTGGGCAGGAAATCTTTCCTAAATGATATTCGTAAACTTACTCAGGACGCTGAGAGTTGTTAAATGAAACTTACCCGTTACTGAAGATCTACTAAGAGGTCTAAATACGCGATAATAATAATAATTTTATGCAAAGAAGCTAGCCACCATCTCGAAATAATGGTTCAGAAAATTAAAGGTTCANAGTCTCATCTCTGGACCATTTAACAATAATAAATAAATGCCACTAAAAGTCTCGTAATCGCTACGCTTACTTAGCATGGCGAACGTGCGCCAGCGGGCGGTGTGCGAGACTGACTGAAGTGAGTNGTCTCGTAATCGCTACGCTTACTTAGCATGGCGAACGTGCGCCAGCGGGCGGTGTGCGAGACTGACTGAAGTGAGTGGAATAAGTGGGGGTCCGTCGCTGAAAAAGATTGAATTTTGCCTTTGATTTTCCTTAAGTTAAAGCGTCTATAGTTTTCAAATTACAGTACAGTAGGTAAAGGTTTATTTATTTATGTAATTGCAAAATTGTGTATTTTATATTTTTTTACATTGCACTGCCCAAACAGTGTATTAACACTTAGTACCCCTTGTCACACTAATGTTAATGACATTCAGAATGAAGTGGGATTATATAATGCAATAACAGATTAAATTTTAAGACAGACATTTTTTTTCTTCACAGGTCCTTGTACCCAACAAGGGGTGAAATTAACAGAATGGGACAACTTGTGTGCCCTATCTAGTCATCAAGAATATCTTTCATAAAAAACTCAAATTTTTTATTTCGTCCCCCACGTAACTTTCTTTGGTTTCGAAAACAGCAAATTTTCATTTTTTACCAAGTTGGAGACTATTTTTTTTTTCTAGGAAGGAAGTCATCAACGCAGATAACTATGATGTTGCACACTGTTCTACATGTAGACAAAGCACACAAAATATCAGATCCCTAAATGCAACTTTGGTGAAGCAGGGTGATGTTAAAGTGGGGTAAAACATTCATATGAATACTAAAAGCAGATGGCCACCATCTTGAAAATACAAAATGTATTTTATAATATAATTATACAGTATAACAGCATCTTATGTAAGCTTTTAAATTACTCTAAAAACTCCATAATAGGCGACCTATTACAAAAAGTTACAGCTAGTTGTGTATACATCTGAAATCTGTGAAATTCTCTTGCAGCGTGTATGAAAAATGGCTGCCATCGTCCACTTGTTTTGTAGGCAAAAATCTAAATTAATGTTTTTCTTTCACCTTGAGGATAGGGTAAACATAGGAAAAAATTGTTAGCAAAATCAGAAATGGTGCAGTTTCAGCCCCTTAATGATTTCACATGGAATGACCCCAAAAATCACCCCATGTGTGACGTGTTTGGTTGGTTCCTAAATATTTCACATATCACAAACGTTTAATATTTCTGTTAACATAAAAGTATGTTAGTTCTGGTTATATTGAACTTTAACTTATATTTCATTAATTAATTATAATGTTTCATTTATGATCAATACGAATCCAAACAGTGGGAAAATAGGTGTGTTGGTAATGCTTAGTTAAGAAACAGTTCTTGTGCAAAATATTATTGAACTGAGTGCGCAGGAATGGGGTGCATTGTCCCTTTAGCGTAATTTTCTAGACTTAGTTAAACTTTTTTTTGCACGAGGCGGAGGAATAGCCTGAAAGTGGAACTTTAGCAGGGCTTCAGAAAAGTTGGAAATAAACGTGAATGGAATATATCAGGATTGCGCGGAAGACCCAAGCCCCGGCCAACCTTATTCGTAAAGCACGGGTGGAAGCCATGCAGAAACCGCCTCTACGTTGCGTCTACGGACTCCCGGGGATTCCCTTAATCGGATCTATCTGCGGGGTCGAGCAAAAGGGCAATTCCGCGCTGCATTGCAACGGGCAACCGGGCAAGATTGTCTGACAGACTTGCTGCAGCTCGCAAGACACCAGCTAGCAAGTATTTAAAATACTCAATTTAAAGGTGCCGCCTGCAGGAAGTATTTGTCTCTCCAGGGCCTAGAAGCACGCATCACTTGCCTCATCGCCCCAAGGTACAGAACTGCGGTGCAGTCCTCCCGTCAGTAACTCGCCTATGTAAGACACTATCATTTTATGATGCCGTAAAAATTAAAGTTATGCTTCGTGTTCTTAAACTACGTAAAATATCCTATACTAGAGCTCTCGTAACTAAGTGATCGTAAAAAGAGCAGTTTCAGCCATTTTCACTTTGAAAATTAACACTAGAAGCGAAATAGAAAACGAATAATCTTTGGGCAGGAAATGTTTCCTAAATGCTATTCGTAAACTTACTCAGGACGCTGAGAGTTGTTAAATGAAACTTACCTGTTACTGAAGATCTACTAAGAGGTCTAAATAGGCGATAATAATAATAATTTTATGCAAAGAAGCTAGCCACCATCTCGAAATAATGGTTCAGAAAATTAAAGGTTCANGGCGATAATAATAATAATTTTATGCAAAGAAGCTAGCCACCATCTCGAAATAATGGTTCAGAAAATTAAAGGTTCATACTGTTGTAAGCCGGTGATCTGTACCACCCCCCTCCCTCTTTGTTCTCGAACGCAAATGACTAACGCGTCTGAACAGCAAAACAAAATGCAGCATGGATAACGTGATGCGGAGATACGCGTTGTTGGTATATGAGCGCGACTGGCGTCTCTCACCTGGTGGCAACCAACACCTTCGAGAAGATCGTGGATTGTCACCCCTTTACGAAAGACGTCTCGACGCCGAATAACGTAATCTATTACAAAATGAGAAGAAAAGTAGGTCTTAAGCAGGGCTTACAACAATGCCCAGTTAACAGTGAACAACTTATAAAGTCATACGCCTCGCAGTAGTTTTTGGGTGCGCGCGCCTAAAACAGTAAATGACGAGTGTTACTGGTGATTCGGCAAGCTACAGTGGTTATTGCATAGACCAACGATGAGGTAGACCGATCTCCCTGGCTGCGCACAATCTCCGTGTCCCAAGATGAACTGCTTTTCTGCCAACACGTCTAGCGAAAACGGCATGGTATGGACTTTATGTTAGAAAACTGATTTGTAAACGAATGCTTTTGACATGTATGTATACTTCCTCTAACCAATTTGTAATGTAGTTTGATTAAATTCAAATTGGTAAANACGAATGCTTCTGACATGTATGTATACTTCCTCTAACCAATTTGTAATGTAGTTTGATTAAATTCAAATTGGTAAATGCATATTATTCATATAATAGTGCGTGTCAATTAAAAATTAGATATAAACAAACACTTCCATCACTGTTGACCATGNTGCATATTATTCATATAATAGTGCGTGTCAATTAAAAATTAGATATAAACAAACACTTCCATCACTGTTGACCATGTGATGTTTCTTTGGGGTAGGTCAAGATTGGGCACATGCGCAGAAGACGAATACGCGGTCTGCCTCATCTTTATTTAGTCTATGGGTTATATTGTATGCCCGAAGCTACTGCGACGAGTGATCGGAGTGCTTCGGAGTGCTTCCGGATGCGTGCTGCGGCGTGTGCCATCTACCTAGGCGACGAAGCGGCGACTGACACTACTGGTGCACTCTGGCCGAACTACAGCACTGGACTGTATATTTTTAGTTAATAGGACTATAATCCATTCACAGTTACTTCCTTCCAACTTTTCTGAAGCCCTACTACAATTCTACTTCCAGAATATTCATTCGCCTGATGCAAACAAAACTTAACCAAAACTATAAAATTACCCCCGAGGGAGAACGCACTACATTCGTGCGCACTCACTTCAACAACATTTTGAGCAATAACTATTTATAACTAGGCATTACCAACACACCTATTTTCTTCCTGTTTTTAGTCGTATCAATTATAAATAAAATATTAAAATTTATATATAATATAATAAAAAGTGTAATTTAAACAATAATAAGGTACTTTTATGTTAGTAAGGATATAAAACGTTGTTGATACATGGCATATTTCGGGAACAACCAAACACACAGGGTGATTTTTCAAAGTATTGGTCAGTGGCGTGTTGTGAACTGCTGCAAAGTAAGCTGCCGTTAGCTGTGTGCTGTACCCTGTTGCTTGCTAGTTTACACTTCCACCACTAAAACGTAACTGGGCAGGTGGCACCACAGGACGCGTGAAATGGGTCCCTTACTGCTCGCTTGTGAGTGGCCGGAATGCACTCAGTTGCCCTAGGCTGCACGGTGGTTACTGGCTCCTGCTGCGTGCACCGAGAATGTACAGTGGTGAGCAAGCACCAGCTTACCTTGCAACACTTCACCAAAAAACGTGAAGAAACCGCGAATAGGCTATAACTGAATTATTGAACTGGTTAATGTACAGGGATATTGGATAAATAGTTTTATTATCTGTTTTTGACGGCTGTAACAAGATGCGAATTTTTTTTTGTGATCATTTTAATATGTCCGGAAATCAACGCCTTTGTTTAATTACTATCGAAATCTCTCACGGCCCTGGCCTCGCGCAGGCAGCTGCAACAATATCGAGAAGCTGCTCCGGCATGTGCCTGGAACGGAATGGATAGTATTAGGGAAAAACCATTCCCAGTGCTACCGTCCGATTTGGAGCACGTCACATCCATAAAGCGAGTCAAAACACGCTGCGCCGCACTATCAGTCAAGACCACTTCATGTTATACAACATGGTTTATTGGCGTCATCTAATTCGACACACAACAGGGCGCAGTGAGAAAAAAATGGGGGGGGGGNACGTTGACTACACATTTTTTTTTCCTCTAACGAATAAAAGAATTTGGGCCGCACAGAAATGCTAAAGACGACTAACCCCCTTCCCATTTCATTTTACAAGACACCACACGCACGGGACAGAGGAAAGAATTGTTTACGTGATTTCTCCCTCTTGACAAAAGAGAGCCTTTTTTTTACTCACAGTTACTTCAGCTTGTTGCTTAAAAGATAGTTAAGCAAGAGCAGAACAACGAATTCACTAGATGCGCGCTGGTTGTGAACAAGCTGCATATCTTTGGTGTGAGGAAGTTGTTGGAGGGGAATCCGTCGAGCCACTGCCAAGTGATGCGGGTGGGGCTAAGACAACCCTTGCAAGTAACGTCCCGGCCAAAAGAAGCAGAAACCTTGCAAGAAACTCGAGTCAACCATGTAAGCTCACTTGTGGTACGGAACACGCATTATAGCGTTGAAGGATCGTGCAACTGACAATTTACAATAAGCGCCCAGCTATAGTGGACACGAATATATAGGTATGAACCAAAAATTATTGAACTGCGTTGCAAAATATTTAAAGTTTTTTTTTTTTTATGTGGCAATGGTGTGGATAAATTAAACTCAGAAATCGGTTGAACTTTCTCCATTGCTGAAGCCTTTGGTTTTGCCTGTTTTTTTTTTCGACTGAATTATTTATCTCGATACTCATTTCGTTACTGATTTTTTTAGCCTTTTATGTAGTCGTTCTTTTTTTTATGTTTTGTGTTCTTGTATATTTTAGTTGATAAAAGGTCGACTGGGATATTCTTACCCAAACATAAGTTGTGTTTTCTGTCTGTTGTTGAGTTTTTTTATTGTGCTGTCTGATTTTTTTTGTGAAAATATTGTCTATTTTTGCGTAAATGCTGCCTTTTCATTTTTGCATATATTTGAATAGCTATTTTTTAAATGAAATTTGTTTTTTTATAATTTTTTCAACTTTTTGCACTTGTCAAATTTTTATTGTTTCAATTTTAACGTGTTTTAGAGATGCAACTTATTTTTATGTAAAAATTATTTTATCTAGTTTTTTTCGTGCCGGACGATGCCGCTGATCGGCGGGTTTTCTCAGGGATCTCCCGTTTCTCCTCACCCCTTCTTTCCGACGCTGCTCCGTACATCACCTCGCCTCCCTTTCAACGGCTCTCAAGACTTCTATGTTAAGAGCCGCCCAAATCCCTTCACTCTCTCATGGTTAATCGGGAG
The DNA here is from genome assembly GCA_002778355.1 of Clitarchus hookeri. Lineage (NCBI taxonomy): Eukaryota > Metazoa > Arthropoda > Insecta > Phasmatodea > Phasmatidae > Clitarchus > Clitarchus hookeri. The sequence continues at coordinate 322,900 of NQII01002204.1, read as the reverse complement.
AGGGGGGGGGGCACTTATATAAATTAAAACTTGACATCCGAAAAAAAAAAATTGTCTGCAGTATTTTTTTGTGTTAACTCCACTTAGAACGACGAGGATTCCACCAAATCAGTGGAATTCGACTGCAAACCGCAGAGAATATAGCTTCACTAAAAATACACAAATATTAGCGATTGTTCCAGTAACCTAGTTTCTCTGGTTCTACGATGATTTCTATTGAATTACAGTGGAATACACTAGTATTTGTAAGATTTCCAGAGAAATCTACTACTCAGACAGTCGGTAGAAGTTTCGTAATTTAAATCTTGAGCGAACAGCCTTTTACTTGATGTATGTGGGGTGAGGAGGGGGAGGGGGGGTCAGATTTCGCGTGCACGTTTATAAATGGGTTGCAGTTAAGTGAACATTTTAAAAACTAACCTCCGAAAGTGGTCCTTTGCAGTAACACCGAATAGTAACGTTGGCACGTGATCATGAACATGTTTCTCTGCATTAACGTCTTATTACAATTATTATTCAAAGTTATTGACAGTTAAAATCCATACCCTTTTTGTTTAATATAAAGTGAGTGAGCGAGCGAGTGAACAGATTTGGGCGGCTCTTAAGATCGAGATCTTGAGAGCCGATGAAGATGAAACGAGGTGAGCATCGAGCAGCCGCGGAATGCAAGGGGCGGGGGAAACGAGAGATCCCCGAGAAAATCCGGCGACCAGCGGCATCGTCGGGCACGATTGCCACATGNGAGATCTTGAGAGCCGATGAAGATGAAACGAGGTGAGCATCGAGCAGCCGCGGAATGCAAGGGGCGGGGGAAACGAGAGATCCCCGAGAAAATCCGGCGACCAGCGGCATCGTCGGGCACGATTGCCACATGCGAAAATCCGGGAGTGATCCTCTGGGAATCGAACCCGGTTCGCCTTGGTGGGAGGCGAGTAGTCTGACCACTGCGGCCCCTATTTTATATAAAAGCAGATTGTTTTTTTAGCATCGCAACATTGCCACTTGATGAACGCATGGACACGGTGAAAAAGCCGACGAAATAGTTAATCTTTGCGTGTTGCGGAGGGATACATACAGGCGTAAAGGAAAAATGAAAACAGACGCATGGCTCTGAAAAAAGAATTGATTAACAGCGGTCAAGACTTAATATCCGAAGCTATGTGTCGACAACGGTACTACCCAGAAATCATAAAACCAAAGGAGAGTCTGGTTCTCTATGTCACTCTTCCTGAGTGGAGAAGAGGAAGGACGTAAATTGTGTTAATTGAAACAGTAAAAGAGGGGGGGGAGGGTTGTCAACTAGAGAACACCAAGTGTTGGTAGCTGCGGGCCGCAGTTGGCAGCACCACGGGCGGGCAAGGCACTGCAGCTGAGAGTAGTATTCTGGTTGCCATGGCGACGGTCCGGTCAATGGGGTTGGGACAGGGGTGCAGAAATCAATAGCGGTGACTGCACAAAGAGGACGCTCCGCCGCCCGCCAGCCTAGGACAAGGGGGCCGCGACTCTGCCGCAGCCACCCCTGCCTTGTCATCCTCGATTCTTCCTTCACTTGTTATTTATCAACTCTCTCCAACCGAGTCAGACTGAATATGTTCCCTGCACTATTACGGCAGTTAAGGTCAACGTTCACACGTGTATCACGCACGCTCTCGCCCTTATATCCGCCACATGTCGCCGCCAAGTTCCATTTCGGATCAGGTTTCACTTGATGTTGCTGGGTTATATACAAACAAGTTAAACACAAGGAGGGAGGTGGAGATAGAAAGAGAGAAGAGAATCGGACACGCGGGCTCCTAACCACTACCTCTGCCAACTCACTGCTCTGCCACTAAAAAATTAAGTACGGAGGGTCGGTGCTTGAACGTCTATATCCTTGCTACATAAGCGTTAAGCTGAAGATGTTACAGATTATTTCGTTCGTTNGGGGGGGGTGCGTGCGTGCGCATGTGCATATAAAAAATTAACGTATAAATATATATATAAACACGAACAAATTAACAACCTGTCGCGAGTGAGTAATAGGAAAATCTGTAGGCTACTTTCGAATGAGAACTCAATAACGCTAAAACGAAACACACACCAAACCATGCCACATCAGATTTAAAAAGACAACTGATTATAAAAAAGGTAGACCAATTTTTGAAAAGCTCGAAGTATTTTATATTTTTACCATAATAATGCTGGTATCGCAGCCAGTTGCTGAACGAAAAAATTCAATCGTTCAGTATTCCTGGCGACTGTAAATGATGTGAGCTATGAAATCGTGACTTAAGTATGATTTTTGCCACTTTCAAGAGGAAAATTTTATTGTCAGAGCAAACTGAACTACTAGCACAACCTATCACTATTTTGTCCAACAACTACAGCAGTGCCCTGTTGGGATTCTTTATTAGCTGTTTCAACAGATGGGCATTTAGCCTAGCTAATGCTGATATAGCCCTCAAATGAGTTTCTCTAAATTTTCTGCTCATCCTGAGCTGTAGTCACTATAATAATTTCATCTAAAACAATTCGTAATTGCATTGCTTTCTGAGCAGCAATCGAAAACTTTCACCGATTATAAGCCATATTCCGCAACTATAGTTCAAAGAATGTAAATTTCTTACGCCAGTAAAACTATGCATATGCACAATCTATAACACACGTTATACAAGTTTGGCCTAGCAATTATGTTTACTTTGCCGTTTTCCGCATTCCTTCATCGAAAAATGACACGAAAACTGCAGTTAACTCTCGAGAAAAATAATATCAAAGCTTCTGGAGAAATAAGACCGTGCATATTGTTCATTGGAATAATTGTGTGGTGTCTATTTGAATTATTTATCCTCTAACTTTACTACTACAATTTACAATTGATAACCGTTTTACGAGGGTTATTCGGAAANTATTTGAATTATTTATCCTCTAACTTTACTACTACAATTTACAATTGATAACCGTTTTACGAGGGTTATTCGGAAAGTAAGGTTCGATTTCTTATAAAGCATAAAGCATCACAGATTTATTCAAAAAACTTTTTTTTTTAATTCCTTACATGTTTCTCTATTTTTCTACTTGGTTTTCATATTTGTTAAAATATTTGTCATAACGTTCTACAAGCTTTTGTATGCCTAAGTCATAAACGTCTGCCGCCTGTGAGGATAACCAGTCTGTAACTGCTTCTTTCACCTTTCATCTTCTCTAAAAATTGATCCCCTTCTCGATGATATCGGTCCAAAAAATCAAGAGCACAAGCCATTCTTTACATTGGTGTTCCTCAGTAAGCAGCCTGGGAACCCAAAGTGCGCACAATTTGTGAAATTGCAAATTTTCAGAGACAATTATGTGCAAAGTTGTTCTACCCACATTCGGAAATTCCAATGCTAAAGTTGAAATTGTGAATCGCCGGTCTTCACGAATCTTTTCGTCCACGGTTTTGACCAAATCTTCTGCGATCACTGATGGTCGGCCTGATCGCGATTAATCATGGACATTTTCCCGCCCGTCCTTGAAAGCTCTCACCCACTTACGCACTTTGCTGTTACTCATCGCATTAGGGGGATACACTTGATTTACCGGTCGATGAACATCCGCTGCTGAAACGTTCATTGCTGTCAAAAACCGAATCACTGATCGTATTTCAAAGTCGGGGGGCTGATCAATTGTTTTAAACATTTTGAACTGACACTGTAAACAACACACTGCAACAATATCAATGCAAACGACGTCGTTTGACGAGCAAGGCATGCCGGGAGTCGGTGCGCATTCGCGTTACAATGTTCGCGCGACATTCGATTAGCNCAAGGCATGCCGGGAGTCGGTGCGCATTCGCGTTACAATGTTCGCGCGACATTCGATTAGCTATGGCGATTCGGACATTACTTTCCAAATAATCCTCGTACAACATTGGAACATTACAAGAATAAAAAACTGTAAATGCTTCCCACAATTTTACGTACCGATTAAATTTCCAATTTATTCAGCCTTGAAACAATTTTATATCCTCACTACAATCTGTACCACTTGGAATCGACACAAGATATCATAATTTTACGGAATGAATGGGTGCAGTTAAAAATACTTAAAAATTGCTAAAAGGTACTACTTCCATTTCCTTTTGCGTTCTCTACATGATCTCACATAAACGAGCAGTTGGCATACAACGAATTCACTAATTACTCACACTTGCTTTCACTGTCCTCTCTACTCGTACAACACCGTTTGTTATTGCAAGGCTATAAGTACGGTATATTTGTTCAATTGTTTGTAACAACACTCTATAGAAGTCATATGAGCGTCTAATTGTGTGAAGATATCTTGTTTTACCATCAATTATATCATACACGGCTCGATTCATTTTTGTTTCGTTGTTTCTCATATAGAGCTGAAAGTTTTGTTTGCAGAGGTAAGCTTTTATGACCCGTCGTACATCATGGTCAAGTGGCCACTACCATACCAAAATTGGGGCCACGGTGGCTGAGCGGTTAGCCTGCTCGCCTCCCACCTAAGCGAACCGGGTTCAATCCCCGGCCGTATCACTCCCGGATTTTCGCGTGTGGGAATCGTACCGGACGATGCCACTGATCGGTGGGTTTTCTCGGGGATCTCCCGTTTCCCTAGCACTTTATTCCGGCGCTGCTCCATATTCACCTCAATCACCCTCATCGGCTCTCAAGACCTCGGTGTTAAGAACCNAGCACTTTATTCCGGCGCTGCTCCATATTCACCTCAATCACCCTCATCGGCTCTCAAGACCTCGGTGTTAAGAACCGCCCAAATCTCTTCACTCATTTATACCAAAATTGTGGACACTACAGTTATGAAAACATTTTTATGTTAATAAGATCACTGAAACTAACATGCATACTGCAATTTAAAACTTTATTTTAAAAAATTCCCACAATGTCTAATTAAAAATCACTGTTATGTTTGTATTGTCTCACGAAAGGAAAATGTGCACAGAGGTTCAAATCCACTAGGTTCCTAATTTTATAAATTATTCTTCACATACGGCAAAAATAAATCTGACTTGACTGGACACAGGCGATTTTGGAATAAAATCCTTCCTACGCTAAGAAATCAGCTTTCTGCTTTTATGACGCAACACGCGACAAATTAAAGGCATTATATTCAAGAACACCATAAACACGTGAAAAAATATATTCACAAATATATTATGCATTTGTAACTTCCGAAATAAAGCTCTAATAGCAGACAGCTGCAATAATTTTAAAAAAGTCACACATGCACGCACTACGGCAATTATTGTGGGTTGCATCCCTCAGTAAAAATGTTTTATTTTATATCTGCTTGTTAGCCCAGTCTTATTAGGTAAAAAAAGGGGTCAACCTCGGAATGAAAGATAATAAGCTGTAAATTGGTATAAGCCTTTGTTTTGTCGTTCTTAATGTTGTCTCAAAAGTCACCAATGTTATCGTGTCCGCGTCTTAAGATATTGAAGGTCAAAGGTCATAAAAATCTGTTTTTCGCGAATATCTCGCTTTTTATTGCTTAAGATTTGCACTTATTATAAAAGTTGTAGAATATAAAATTCTCTACAACTTTTGTTTGAACTTTTTTTTCATACGATCAACCGTTTCTGCGGT
>NQII01002204.1:295134-314988 GCA_002778355.1 Clitarchus hookeri | reverse complement strand
CCCCCCCCCAGTACGGCCAATTGGAAAAATAGATCAATTAAATTGAATAAAGCTATTTTTATATAATATTTGTTTCATTTCATTATCTGTTTTTAATTTTTGTTTTAACGATAACTTTTGATTCATATTCGGCTACATATTTACTTATATTGAGATTTATTTGTAATACGCGTTTGTAATTAAAGGATTTTTTTTTTTTCAGTATTTTTATAGTTTGTTTTGCAGGGTTTTAATTTGAGCAAGTTTCCTTTGCCTGGCCCTATTTTTTAAGTCACCAAAAGCTACGAACTAAGCCAAATTTAATTCTGAAAATGATGAATTCTAATGCTATTCCTGCTTGCTTGAAAACTAATAACGTATGTTATGTACATTTCCCGAGGATTTTTGACAGCGTGGTATCTGGGGCGCGATTCTTCTTCTATCTCTGCTCATCGAGAGCCGATTTACGTCGTGACGTCGTGGAAACAATTAGCGGGGTGCAAGTTGCCATGGCACCTGCCTATCAGAATATTGGCGGAATAGCGATGCTCTCGTAACTGGGCTCTCGATAAGCGGAAAAGTGAACGAGAATCGCATCACAGGCCAAACAGCTAAACGCGACATAAAAAGGGACATACACCAGCCACAAATGAAATGCTCTTCTGTTGTTCGTGAAGTGGCAAAGACGAAGATTGAAAAAGGAACAACTTGGGTTGCAGTCGTTACCCGAGTTGCTTCTTTTGCTGTCTTCGGTTTTGCCATTTCAGGAACAGAAAAGCCTTTTATTTGTTGCTGGTGTAATGTACCATTGTTACCTATTGAATTGTGTTGTCAATTGTCACTGTATGTAATTTATCCCGATTATAAACCACATAATCAATCACTCGATCAAAAACGGGACAGAAAATACCAAAGTCGAACTGCGGCTNTCTCAGCAACTTTAGGCGGTTCTCAGCAACTTTAGGCGGTTCTCAGCAACTTTAGGCGGTTCTCAGCAACTTTAGGCGGTTCTCAGCAACTTTAGGCGGTTCTCAGCAACTTTAGGCGGTTCTCAGCAACTTTAGGCGGTTCTCAGCAACTTTAGGCGGTTCTCAGCAACTTTAGGCGGTTCTCAGCAACTTTAGGCGGTTCTCAGCAACTTTAGGCGGTTCTCAGCAACTTTAGGCGGTTCTCAGCAACTTTAGGCGGTTCTCAGCAACTTTAGGCGGTTCTCAGCAACTTTAGGCGGTTCTCAGCAACTTTAGGCGGTTCTCAGCAACTTTAGGCGGTTCTCAGCAACTTTAGGCGGTTCTCAGCAACTTTAGGCGGTTCTCAGCAACTTTAGGCGGTTCTCAGTACTCAAAAGTGCATATTGTTGTGTTCATATTACTTATTTCATTTGTTACTGTTTAGTATGAACTATTATTATTTTCATAATGACTACTAAATTGCACGTACTATTAAATGTTTCTAAATTGTAGTAAGGAAGTGTAAATTACATAAATAGAAGAAAATGGTTCAGTGCAAGAGAATACAAATATTCCTTAACTGCGTCAAATAGAGACGATTTATTAAACTATTGTATTTCATATTTCCAGTAACTAGCTTTCCGTGAATCTCACTCTAGTCTGCGAAAGTGTAGACTTTCTTTAAATTCTCTCTATTATTTGTTTTAACGGTCTATGTAGTAATATTGCGAAAAATATTCGTTATGTGAGTTTTTACCTGGCCAATAAAAATTATTTATCTTTTGCTGGAGCAAGCTTCAGACATAAGGAGATCCAAGACTCACTTTCACATACCAATAACAATTATTATATTTAGTTAAATTTTAAGTTTAATGACGCACGCATAATTTTTATTTCCTAAGTTTCCCTTATTGTCAAGTGTGAAGGTTTTCGGTATGTTAGAGGTGATTTACGTAAACTTATATTTTAAGTTATAAAATGTAAATGACACCAAGGTCCAAACACAGAAAATATCGTTTTCCGGTTGCAGCTCCGAATAACGCTTTGCGCAGCGACGTTGTTTGTCCTTGACACACACACCACAGAAAGATTCGTTATTTTGAAAATATATAAATAAGTTCTACTACCAAAAGTGCGTGGTCACATCACAGCCACTTCCTCTTTGCTCACACGATAGCGTTCGACTCGCATTTAGGAGCTGCCCACTTCTATCACGGCTGGCGGAAATGGGAATGGTCCCCCCCCCCTCCATATGTAGTTTCCATCCTCATGTGACTTCAGTTCCTCAACATTCCTCAACATTCTTAATTTATAGCTCATTATGATCCCGGTTATCACAAGTACATGAAAGGGAATTATAGTCATTATCATTATTAGCGTTATCATCATTATTAGCGTTATCATCATTATTAAAAGTATCATTACTGTCGTTATCATTATCGTTATGGATATTATTACCTTTATTATTGGCTACGTGCTTGTGCTATCCTAAGACAGTACTTACGTAACCAATGTGGAATAACCTAATCAAAACTAGTTGTTTTTCTAGGTGTAATCCTTTTATTTCAAGAACAATGTGCCTTGAAGAAATAGAATGTATAGAATTAATTATCCAACCAGAATAACTAGTGCTTCCAAACCAGCACTCTGGAGTTAAACGAATGAGTAGTTAGAAATAGTTCTTTCCGGCTCACCCAGCATCCTGGCGGGGACGAGCCGGAGGCCATCTTAGATGATGTTATGCGACCATTTTTTTTCTTTATTCGCTCAAAACGAAAAAAAAAAAACCCCCCGTCAGAATTTGCATCAAAATTTCCCAAATTGTACTCGAAATCAGCAAAAATTTTCAAAACAAATGTGTTTTGCACAATACGGTTTACTTTTGCACAATTTCCGCCGATGACCACGCAATGTGACTAAGTGACTCCTTATTGGGAAATGACGAGTGAGCAGTGAGGAGTGGAGGGGTTATTCTGACATTCACGCTCTATCATTCCGTGCAAGCACCATACATCTTGCCTGAAGAATGTTAGAGTTCATTGCCCCATCATGCAACTTCTTGCATCATGCTCTATCATTACACCTTGATTTTATCATATTCCTTCTGGCCTCCTTTCACCTGGCATCCTGGCGGGGACGAGTCTCATACTCTGTCATTCCACCTGTGCGACATGGAGCGAATCCTGCCCATGCATGCTAGTCTAGGGTCGCACAACGCGCATGCATAAAGTACATCCTAAGTCCACATATAAGCATAGTTGAATGTAATTTCCGAATCTTTTAAGATGCAGCTTCCAAATTCATAACATAGGCATCACCCCCGACAACGAAGAGTCGCAGCATCATGTACGACCTAAGCCTACTTATAAGCTTACTTGGCTGTAATTACCGAACCATTTAAGATATAGTCACCAAATTCATAACAAAGGTAACTCTCCCGACAGCGAAACAGACTGCAGGGTCGTGTATGCCCTAAACGCCCTTATAAGCATAGTTGACTGTAATTTCCGAAATATTTAATATATAGCGACCAAATTCTTAACATACACATAACCCCCAGCGACAAAAAGGACTGCAGGGTCAATTATGCCTTAAGTCCCCTTATAAGCATAGGTGGATGTTATTTACAGACCATTTAAGATACAGCCACCAAATTCGTAACATGGGTATCATCCCCCAAGACGAAAAGGACCGCAGGGCAAGTAGGCAATAAACCCAATTATAAGCATAGTTGGTTGTAATTACTGAACTGTTAAAGATATAATCACCAAATTCATGGACAGCAGGGTTAAGCACGCCCTAATGCAGCTTATAAGATAAGCATAGTCGACCGCCATTTACCATCCACCGAAGTTTTAGCCATCAAGTTCATAACATAGCCATCGCCACTAACAACGAACAGGTTGGTAGTGTCAAGCCCTCGTANTACAGCCATCAAATTCATAACATAGCCATCGCCACTAACAACGAACAGGTTGGTAGAGTCAATGCCCTCGTATAAGCATAGTTTGCTTCCATTTTCCACCCACCTGGGCTATAATCACCAAATTCATAACATAAGCATAACTTCCGACGACGAAAAGGACCGCAGGGTCAAGAACACTTTAGGCCTTCGTATAAGCATAGTTGGCTGCCATTTCCTACCCACAGAAGCTATAGTCACAAAATGCATATCATAGGCCTCACCTCCGATGACAAACAGGATGGCAGGGACAAGTACACCTTAAAACCTCTTATAAGCACTGTTGCCCGACGTTTCCCATCCACCAAAGCTACCACCACTACATTCATATCACATCCATCACTTCCGACTGCAATCAAGGAGATAAGGGCAAGTAGACGTTAAGCCCTGTTACAAGAATAGTTGGTCAGCATTTCCAAACCTTTGAAGTTCGGGAACATGTAACAACTGCCCATGCATGTAAAGAAAATAAAGGTATACATACAGGCGGATCGCAAAGTTACTATGGCCTCACTCAGTGTTGTGCACGTGTAATGAAAGAGCATGAGACTCGTCCTCACCAGGACGCCAGGTGAAAGGAGACCAGCAGGAATATGAGAAAACCAAGGTGGAATGACAGAACATGATGGATGGTGCTGGCATGGAATTATAGAGTGTGAATGTCAGGGTAACCCCTCCACTTCTCAGTCCTTAAAAAGGAGTCACTTAACCACATTGCGGGGTCATCGGCGGAAATTGTGCAAAAGTCAGTGGCGTTGTGCAAAACACATTTTTTGTGATAAATTTTGCAGGTTTAGAGGAAAATTCGGGAAATTCGGAGGCAAATGCTGGCGGTTTTGACCGTTTTTAAGGGAGAAAAGGGAAATTCCGAGGGAGAAAAGAAGAAAAAATGACCACATGATGTCATCCAATATGGCCACCGGCTCGTCCCCATCAGGATGCCAGATGAGCCAGAAGTAACTATTTCTAACTACTAGAATTTACACCTCGACCACACCAAGTTATTACTATTATGCGATAAATTTTACTGTTTCTCTAACCTGCTCAATATCCATCCAATAAAAATCACATAGAGAAAAAATGTGGAAGAAGAGAGGGAGTGTAAAGACGGGAGAGAGAGAGAGAGAGGGAGTATAAAGACGGGAGAGAGAGAGAGAGACACTAGTGAGTGGACAACATATTCCATCGGAAATGTAGTCACCTGTGGTTGGCCTCGCCCCTTGCCTGGGCAGGCACGCAAAGCAACGCCGCACGGATCCCTGCCCCCACTTCATCGATACCAAGCCACATGCAACAGACAACCCCCTCTACACCCACGAACTTGAACTCACTTTTACCACGCATACAACAATCCAGAAGCTCATTTACAAGCACCGCGTGCTTCATTACGGAAGGAAAAATACGATCCACGCAGCATGACGTCAAAACTGTCAACCTACCCGGCCAAAAAAAAACTGGATTGGCTCCGTTCATATAGCCACTGCCTTGGTAATCGTATAATTGTAATGGCATGTGTCCGAATCGTGACTTCGATCCCGGCCTGCTGCACTAGGGATGATTCTGCCTGCTGCACTAGGGACGATTCTTTTCATCTCCATTTCCAGGCAAAGCTACTGTAATTCTTTAGTATAAAAGTTTCCGATTCTCATATATATTAAAATAAAATACAGGTTAGCAGACGAACATAAAATATAAGACCATTATTCCATTTTAATATACTACAGCTACCCCAATTACGCAGCAACTGTTCCTTTCTGTNACATAAAATATAAGACCATTATTCCATTTTAATATACTACAGCTACCCCAATTACGCAGCAACTGTTCCTTTCTGTAAATATACCCATGTATTTGCTTTTCGATATAAAACTGCGTTAACGATTTAATCTTGGGTTTGTCAATTGATCGACGTAATCTCATTTCATACGCTGAACAAACAAAATGTGTAAACTCTAACTAAAGTCCATGTATTTTACGTGATCTCCTAAAGCCTCATAGTCCTCCGTTAGTCTATCTGTAGTTACTGAAAAGTATTCTTCATTACTGTTGACTACAACAACTGTTGACTTACTCCNTCCTCCGTTAGTCTATCTGTAGTTACTGAAAAGTATTCTTCATTACTGTTGACTACAACAACTGTTGACTTACTCCAGTAAGAACAGCCATATATTGCCTGTCTGCAAAAATTAGCTATATCATAAATAAAGGCATGCTAGAATTTCGATACATCTGGGGTGGATAAAANTCCTCCGTTAGTCCATCTGTAGTTACTGAAAAGTATTCTTCATTACTGTTGACTACAACAACTGTTGACTTACTCCTGTAAGAACAGCCAGATGTTGCCTGTCTGCAAAAATTAGCTATATCATAAATAAAGGCATGCTAGAATTTCGATACATCTGGGGTGGATAAAAANTTGCCTGTCTGCAAAAATTAGCTATATCATAAATAAAGGCATGCTAGAATTTCGATACATCTGGGGTGGATAAAAACAAAATATTTATGGCGTTACACATAAAGTTCAAACAAATCTTCAAATCTGTGAATATTTTCCAGCCCTTATGGGAAAAAAAAAAAAAATAAAACTGCGTATTGCTGTCCAACCGATCCACAAAGCCACAATATTGTCAGGTATGCAAAGGCGAAACTCGCATGCCCACTGTATGATCGGACTTCACGAGCCAATCGGTGTCCAGTGCCGAACGTACAAGTACGCTTCCGCAACACGAGGTTTCCAAAAATACAACACCTGCTTCCAGAGCATCGCACAGTTTATCGGCGAATGGGTACGCTCTCGTCATTTTGTCGTTGTGTGTTCACTAAGATCCGCAAAATATACTATTGCATTCTCACTGATTTTCATCGCTTCCCTTGCGCCATCTTGCTCGCGAGACCGTATGAATGTTTGAAGGTCAAGCGAGCGATAATCCAAGAAGCGCTTGGAGATTGACAAATGCGTTCCGCCGTGATNCGTATGAATGTTTGAAGGTCAAGCGAGCGATAATCCAAGAAGCGCTTGGAGATTGACAAATGCGTTCCGCCGTGATTAGCCTATTGCAACTCGTGTGCTCTTGACTTTCAGCGGATTGAATTTCTGAAGAAATGAGAGACGTTTCCACATTTTCTTTGCGTCTGACTGGTGCCCGCTGCCATTTTTCTATCGCCCACACACTTCTTTGGGAACAAAAATGTTTCGTTTGTGAGATAAACACGAGTTTAGAGGTTTTGATTGGCGCTTAACAGCGAAACCTGAGCGTCGGTGAGTGTGAAATGAGGTGAAGATTGAGCAGCGGTGGAATACAAGGGTGGGGGAAACGGGAATACCCCCAGAAAGCCCGCCGGCCAACAGCAACGTCCACCACGTTTCTCGACTTGCCAAAATCCGGGGTTAGCCNCACCACGTTTCTCGACTTGCCAAAATCCGGGGTTAGCCTGCCAAAAATCGAACCCTGTTCGCCTTAGTGGCAGGCGACTAGTCAAACTACTACACCATCGTGGCCCCGGTGACATTCCTACACGTGTGTTTAAATCCTTGAAGAATAATCAAATAATTTTCAAACAAACGAAACACCTACCGAGTCAATATCTTTAACGAGTATGCTGACCAGAAAAAAAAATTTTGTGATTTGAAAACAGCGGTAATTACAATTAGACAATATCTTGCACACACTCCTAATATAGGTACGTTTGTGATTACAGAAACAAAATACGTTTTGCGTCCAGCTGTGTGGCGTCCTAAATATGTCTTTGGTAAGTTTTTAATGAATCTCACAGTTTCCGATATAATCCTGAAGTATATTTCCTCATAACGAACAAAATCCGCTTACCAACACTGATGTGCAGATCGGATATTTTGCTTTTTACGTTTAACTGGTGCATAGCTTTACTGCTGTCTTCAACGAAGTTCAGAAAAATCGTCTCTACAATAATCGCACGAATCCCGTAGGAGGGCTTTACGAAACACCGGTTCGATAATCCTCCTGTTTCGTCTCAGCTCAACCGCTAGAAATTAAAAATATCCTGCACTAGAAAAAGTACGAATTTTTGCGCATCCTACCACGCATAAACAATCTGAGCATTCTTTCTTTGGCAATTTCAATCTGTGACAAGTATTTTTTTTTAATAACGTGTTTATCAAAACTTGTGAACAATTATTTAGTTAGGACCATGTCATTAGGCGTGTGCGTATTAGAAAGCATATAAAAATTCTGTAAACATCGGGAACTACCGCAGCCCCTTTACCAAAAATATCCTACAAACGACGTTAATATTTTTTTCCACGCGCACACATACACATTAAGCCAAAAATGTACAAAACCGTGACAAAATCAAATAGTGTCACGTGTTTTTATTTTTAAAAATGTATTTTAAAAATGTGTTTTACAGTGCTCTCGGCGACGCCGTTTGCAACGCATCCCTAGAGCCAGTTGACCACAACAGNCGTAGGAATGTTTGAAGGTCAAGCGAGCGATAATCCAAGAAGCGCTTGGAGATTGACAAATGCGTTCCGCCGTGATAAGCCTATTGCAACTCGTGTGCTCTTGACTTTCAGCGGATTGAATTCCTGAGGTTATCTTTGAAAGAATGTCCTAGAGTGAGTGACATTGAGTGAGTGAGTAAATGAGAGACGTTTACACATTTTCTTAGCGTCCGACTGGTGCCCGCTGCCAATTTTCTATCGCCCACACACTTCTTTGGGAACAAAAATGTTTCGTTTGTGAGATAAACACGAGTTTATAGGTTTTGATTGGCGCTTAACAGCGAAACCTGAGCGTCAGTGAGTGTGAAATGAGGTGAAGATTGAGCAGCGGTGGAATACAAGGGTGGGGGAAACGGGAATACCCCCAGAAGGCCCGCCGGCCAACAGCAACGTCCACCACGTTTCTCGACTTGCCAAAATCCGGGGTTAGCCTGCCAAAAATCAAACCCGGTTCGCTTTAGTGGCAGGCGACTAGTCAAACTACTACACCGTCGTGGCCCCGGTGACATTCCTACACGTGTGTTTAAATCCTTGAAGAATAATCAAATAATTTTCAAACAAACGAAACACCTACCGAGTCAATATCTTTAACGAGTATGCTGACCAGAAAAAAATTTTTTTTGCGATTTCGAAACAGCGGTAATTACAATTAGACAATATCTTGCACACACTCCTAATATAGGTACGTTTGTGATTACAGAAACAAAATACGTTTTGCGTCCAGCTGTGTGGCGTCCTAAATATGTCTTTGGTAAGTTTTTAATGAATCTCACAGTTTCCGATATAATCCTGAAGTATATTTCCTCATAACGAACAAAATCCGCTTACCAACACTGATGTGCAGATCGGATATTTTGCTTTTTACGTTTAACTGGTGCATAGCTTTACTGCTGTCTTCAACAAAGTTCAGAAAAATCGTCTATACAATAATCGCACGAATCCCGTAGGAGGGCTTTACGAAACACCGGGACGATAATCCTCCTGTTTCGTCTCAGCTCAACCGCTAGAAATTAAAAATATCCTGCACTTGAAAAAGTACGAATTTTTGCGCATCCTACCACGCATAAACAATCTGAGCATTCTTTATTTGGCAATTTCAATATGTGACAAGTATTTTTTTTTTAATAACGTGTTTATCAAAACTTGTGAACAATTATTTAGTTAGGACCATGTCATTAGGCGTTTGCGTATTAGAAAGCATATTAAAATTCTGTAAACATCGGGAACTACCGCAGCCCCTTTACCAAAAATATCCTACAAACGACGTTAATATTTTTTTCCACGCGCACACATACACATTTAGCCGAAAATGTACAAAACCGTGACAAAATCAAATAGTGTCACGTGTTTTTATTTTTAAAAATGTATTTTAAAAATGTGTTTTACAGTGCTCTCGGCGACGCCGTTTGCAACGCATCCCTAGAGCCAGTTGACCACAACAGACCTACCCAAGTCCCCGGACACTTTCCAGATACAGGTCGCCACACAAAGGCGCACTCAGAGACTCCGCAACAAAGCTGCGCAATTCCGATATCGAATGAGAAGCGGTGAGAGGTTGAGAAGAAGAATACAGAAGGGGGGGGGGGTGGCAGAAGAAAAATGAACAGCAGAGTCGTAACAGGAGACCGTTGGGGCGGAGTGCAAGGGACTGGAAGGGAGAAGGCCATTGTGCGCTTCGATTTCCGAACATCAGTACGAGAAAGAGGAGAGCGCGGGTGGGCAGAACCAGAAAAAATGAGACCACGCCAAATGGCCTCCGGATGTAAAAAATACAGCTCGGAATGGGAGCAGCACTTATTCGGACACGACTTACAAAACCAAGTGACAGCGTGTTAACCAACAATGTTCTTGTTACGAGAACGATCACGCGTGAAGTGCAACAAACTCAAAGATTCGCCGCGAGAGGATGGAGGGAAATGGAACACCAGAAAACCANGATCACGCGTGAAGTGCAACAAACTCAAAGATTCGCCGCGAGAGGATGGAGGGAAATGGAACACCAGAAAACCAATTTGGAGAACCTGATAACGGTCAAATTCATTCGTGGAATTAAAACGAAAGCCATTACAAATCGGAAATTGTTCTCAGCCCTTTCCTTAACATCATAGAATACTCTATGTATGACAAAGCAATCATACACATAGTTTATGCTGTATTTGAAATGTTAAACACTATGAAAGAAATATCATAAAGGAAGGAAATTTAGTATACAAATTACTAGCGGTATTACAAAAAAAAACGATTAAATTTCAGAGCAAAGCACCATTACTTGCAAAAAATTAGTAGGCTGTAAAGCCTCCACGAATTGAAACACGACGTAGCGTCGAATTAAACAGGCTCTGGATGTGCTACTGGGGAACCGCCAGACAGGCTGCTTCTACCCGAGTCCACAGTTCATCGGCATTGGCTGCTGGATGAGAATGGCGGACTAGTTGNAGGGGGGGGGGGTGGCAGAAGAAAAATGAACAGCAGAGTCGTAACAGGAGACCGTTGGGGCAGAGTGCAAGGGACTGGAAGGGAGAAGGCCATTGTGCGCTTCGATTTCCGAACATCAGTACGAGAAAGGGGAGAGCGCGGGTGGGCAGAACCAGAAAAAACGAGACAACGCCAAATGGCCTCCGGATGTAAAAAATACAGCTCGGAATGGGAGCAGCACTTATTCGGACACGACTGACAAAACCAAGTGACAGCGTGTTAACCAACAATGTTCTTGTTACGAGACCGATCACGCGTGAAGTGCAACAAACTCAAAGATTCGCCGCGAGAGGATGGAGGGAAATGGAACACCAGAAAACCAATCTGGAGAACCTGATAACGGTCAAATTCATTCGTGGAATTAAAACGAAAGCCATTACAAATCGAAAATTGTTCTCAGCCCTTTCCTTAACAGCATAGAATACTGTATGTATGACAAAGCAATCATACACTTAGTTTATGCTGTATTTGAAATGTTAAACACTATGAAAGAAATATCATAAAGGAAGGAAATTTATTATACAAATTACTAGCGGTATTACAAAAAAAAAACGATTAAATTTTAGAGCAAAGCACCATTACTTGCAAAAAATGAGTATGCTGTAAAGCCTCCACGAATTGAAACACGACGTAGCGTCGAATTAAACAGGCTCTGGATGTGTTACTGGGGAATCGCCAGACAGGCTGCTTCTACCCGAGTCCACAGTTCATCGGCATTGGCTGCTGGATGAGAATGGCGGACTAGTTGGCAAGTGAACAAATCCCAGAAATGTTTGCGAGGTGACATCGCGCGAACATGCATGCCATAAAACTATGCATGCCCGAGAAGTCAGCGGTATCTGCCTTGCTTCGAAGACGGCATGAACATTTCTGGCAACATGTGGTCGAGAGTTGCCCTGTTGGAATATGACTCCAGGAGTGTGTTGAAGGGTAGATTTCAGCATCAACTTCCTTGACGTAGCATTTGTTATTGAGCACATAAATTAGTAACAGCCAAGATCGCCTATGATAACCAACTGCTCTCCTCGTCCGTGCAGTATGACGCTGGACAGTGAAGTCTGTTCGATCGCGCTCACCTTGATATTGTCAAATGTGTATGCGGCCATCACTGTAATCCAAGTGGAAGCGTGACTCGTCCGACAACACGACATGTTGCCGCTGTGCACGTCAGTGGGTGTGTTCGTGAGCCCATTGTAGCCTGAGGCGTCGATGCTTCAGACTGAAGGGAATCATCCACAAAGGAGTGCATGCACAACAACAGTCCTCTGCGAAGAAGACGCCGTCGAACCGAGGAAGCAAACTATGTATGTCAGAACTGTTGCAGTGTTCCAAATTTGCGATAACACTCGAGACGAAGATAACACGTCCGTGACTGCGATGCAGATGAGGTGTCTTGTCATACCGTGGCGTCACATTTCGTGGTCCAGTTCCGGGTTTTCGAATCTTACTGTTTTCTTCAGTCCACTTCCCCACACACTCACGTCACTGTTGTAGTATTATGCCCAGTATGAGCAACAATTTCGCGGTATGAAAATCCTCCTTCACGCAAGCCGAACATTCGGCTCCGTTCAAACTCCGTAATATGCTTAAGGGGTGCCCTTTAATGTCTACGAGGCATATTGTCACCAGTAGGGACCCGTTTATTACATCTCAATGACGATGAACAACTATGCTTGCCTGGAACCTCAATAAATTAATCATTTTCTTACAATGACTGGTTAAAAACGGTGTAAGACCTGTTATCTCCCAAGTTTAGGATGTAACACAGACAACCGCCTTCTTTAAGATGAAGGTTTAAATCTGCATTATACAGTACATCACATTGCTATTCATGCATAGTCTCAACTATTATAAAATAACTCAATTTTTCATTACGTCACTGCATTATAGTTGTGCATATGTTACCAATAAAAGCAAAATATAAAAACCTAGTTTACAAAATATTTCCATTCAAAAGAAGTCCCCGAGGTGAAAAAAAAACTATTTGTAACCTCAAAGAAAGATTACTTTGCTATCCATACGTTGGTACGCATTTAGTCGTGTCATGCATCCGAGTCTAGCGTAAACAGTTATGGATGTGTGTGCGTCTTATAGTTCGTTGTTCCCGTTTCACATACAACCTTCAATGGTCTCAAAAAAATGGGTAAGAAGGCGAAGGAGGCAATTGTAAACTTGCGCTCAGAGGATTGATTCTCTTTAAGAAAAATAGGACAAATAGTGAATAAGAGTCGAGCAACAGTTCAGTATGGTGTAAATACATTTAAATATAAAGGATCCGTTAGGAGCATGCCTATAAAACCTAAACATAAATGTCTGAGTCCCCAGGAAGAGCCGCGAATAAAATCCAGTTCCCATGCAAGCGCTCCCAAACTTCGCGCGGAATTGGAAACTGCTACTGGTAATAAAATGTAGTACAAGACAGTTCGCCGGGTGTTTATATGCAAGACTAAAATGGCAGGGAAGCAAGAGATCCGACATCAGTAACAAGAACCGTGCTGCAAGAATGTTCTTCGCTAAAAGAGCACATAAATAACAAGGAGATATGTAACAATGATATATGGCCAGAAGGTACTAAAATAAACATTTTTGGCCCGGATTATGTCCAAAGGGTACGTACAAAAAGCTAATGCAACCGACGAAGTCAATCAAAAAATACTAAAGTTAAACATCGAGGATATTCAATTTTGGTTTGGGGGTGTACGTCTGCGAAAGGAGTCGGGAATATTTCAATTTATTAATGATACGATAGACAAATTTGTGTATGACATTCTAAAGAAGAATGTGACGCAAAGTGCACGAAAACTGGGAATAATACCGTCCTATGTGTTTCAATGTTTCAATACGACCTTCCTACATGTTCCAACATTACGTTCCTATAGGTTTCAGCATGACAACGACTCTAAGCACACAACTGGTCTTGATCAGGAATGACTAATTGTAACATTATAAAACAATTGAAAACTCATCAGTCTCCCAAAATCAATCCCATTGAACATATTGGCCTATGGGCATTTATGAAGTCCCGAATACACAGCAGAAATGGTTCTTCCAAGAAAGGTGTGAGAGAGCAGTCAACTCCATGCAGCGCAGACGCAACGCAGTTATCAAAGCCAAAGGTTACTCCACCAGACATTAGATCTTCTGTTTCGTGGGTTTCACACATTATATGAACTGTATGGATAACAATGTAAAGTTAGAAAACTGCAAATCCCTTAGTTTTTTTTTGTGTTACGTTTTTGTAGAAACGATTTACTTAATTACATCAAATAAAAGAAATTACCCAGTATGATTNGTTTTTTTTTGTGTTACGTTTTTGTAGAAACGATTTACTTAATTACATCAAATAAAAGAAATTACCCAGTATGATTTTTTGTTAAACTTAAGGCACTGAAAAATTAGTTAACTACGAGAAACACAAATATATTGTTATGAAATCGAATAGTACGACTAGGAAAGTGACATTGTATTTCCCCTGCCCAATCACTTTTTGTCACCAATCGGACTACAAACTAGTCTTGGTGGCAACTTTGTTTTTCGTAAACGTATTTTAAAAAAAATTGAAAGCAGGATAATAATTTAAATTCCACTTGATATTATGCATTGAAATACAATACTGTAATTTGTAATGATACAAATATATTTATTACATATTTAGAAGAAAACTTTTTATAGTCCTACAAAATAATTTTTGGCAACATATTTTCCCAGGATTCTTCTCGTAAAAGTATAAAACATGTATTGCAGTGGAAGGTAAGTCTAATTGTTTGAATTGGACAAGTGGCGTCAATCGCTCTTTCATTAGGTTAAAGGAACAAAACGTGATGTACTGGATTTCAACAGGCTTGAAAGTACGAGCAGAGAGGTTAAACAAAACAAACTAAAATGAACATTTACCACATCGATGGAAAAAATTGAATGGAGCACCAGATATTAATGGGGCTAAACGGATTCCGAGGAACTCCCATTTGAATGTGGTCGAGCAAGGTTTAACAAGTGAAATGAACCCTGCGAACAGTGGTCTTGCTCGTATAAGCACGTTACCTCGAAACCCGGAGTGAGATAAATGGTTCAGCCGCTCTGTTTTGTTCTATGAGAAATGAACACACTCGGCAGTCAATCAGAGNACCCGGAGTGAGATAAATGGTTCAGCCGCTCTGTTTTGTTCTATGAGAAATGAACACACTCGGCAGTCAATCAGAGAGCCAAATCGCAAGGGTGGATGACGCCAAACCACATCGGAGAGTAGGAGATGGTGTGGCGCAAAATAACTCTCAGCNAGCCAAATCGCAAGGGTGGATGACGCCAAACCACATCGGAGAGTAGGAGATGGTGTGGCGCAAAATAACTCTCAGCTCAGGGAGGGGCTGGAGTGGGGTTTCCAATCAATCTCCCTGAGAAGCGGAACAGAACTCATTTCGAAGTTTACACTCGACAGATCCGGAGCGCATACAGCACGGGGGCAGAAGGGAACGCGCGTCGAATGGAAACAGTTTAACTGGCACCGACTAAAGTGTCGGCGTGTTGGCGGGTAAACCATATTTCAGAGCTAATTGAATTTTCGAACGAGCAGTTAGGGATGGTTGAGGGGTGGGTTAATGCGAGGGCGCGAATCAGTGAGTGCGATATAAAGAGACGATAACAAAACACAATTACAGCTCACATTTAGGACTGTGGAGCATGGCATGATACATGGTCCCACCAGCACTATTCCACTTTCACTGCAGCTCGCTACATTTCACCAACATAGCTACATATTCTAGCCTAACACATACGGCGTGGTGTTTTTAATTGTAACTGACGCAAACATATAAAATGCACAATAGAAAATTCTGTTATACTTGGGTAATGCTTTCCTGTTACTACAACAAAATCGTCCCCTTCCTTATTTATAGTTCTAAACAACTAAAAATTAGAAATTTATCAAGCATTTTTTCTGTTTGTAATTAACACCCGTCGACATACCGTGGATCTAATGAGCTGATGTCCACAGCACATGATCTTTGGAAAATAAAACCAACGGAACGTATACATGTAGAGAAAATGTGGTAAAATCAACAGAAGATAATTTGTTGAGTTTATGGCACATTCACGAGATTTCACCACAATACTTTATTAGCTTTTGCCACACTCACTAGTTCCAGACAGCAAGTTGCCACTGAGTTGATTACACTGAAAGCAATTCATCGTTTAGCAGCTTTTACATTACTCAAAATACGTGCAAAAAACTTGTGCAAGATGCCGATCTTGAACTTAATTCCCTAAGAGAATTAATTTCCTGAGCACGAGAGGGGGCCGCGGTGGCATAGTGATCTGACTATACGCCTCCCACCTAGGCAAACCGTGTTCGATTCCCGGTGGAGTCACTTCCCGGATTTTCACATATGGGAATCTTGCAGGACGATGTCGCTGGTCGGCGGGTTTTCTCGGGGATCTCCCGTTACCCCTACCCTTATATTCCGGCACCGCTTCATACTCACCTCGCTTCAGCCTCAAAGGCTCTCCAGACCCAGATGTTAAGAGCCGCCCAAATCTCTCCTCCACCCACTCGAGCACGACAGACATCGTGACGATGGAGCAGCGGCAGAATACAAGGATAACAGAAGTTGGAATGTCCCGAACCCCACCGGCTAAAGGCAACATCCGCCACGTTTTCCACTTGCACAAATCTCCGGGTGACCCCACAGGGAATCGAACCCGGTTCGCCTTGGTGGGAGACGAGTAGTCTGACTACTACACCACCGCGGTCTTCTTACACATAAGCATCGTGATAGGCTGCGCCATTAATCGCCAAGGGCCCGGCCTCGTGATCGTTTTCGGGCACTGACGTATGCAAGATTGGGGAGAATTAAAACGGGGTGCAGTTGCTCTTCCCACCATAAAAAGGCATACGCGGAAATACTTCAGCCTATTATCTCGATTTTTCAAACTTTGCAAGGATGGAAACCGTCCCCCGCAAATTCCTTAATCGGTAATGAGAGGAGTTGGCGTTCGTATTTACAAATTGCGCCGTCCTTAGCAGTGGGAGGCCCCCTGGAACTTTTTTGCGCCAAATGAACCTCCGACCCGGACACACTAGTGGCTAAGGAGGGAAGCTGTCACAGCAGGCGTACTTCCACGTCTAGAATGCCAAGAACTGAGATACAGCGTATCGTCAAGATACGAGTCTATTCACTCTAGAGATGCACAGCACTACTTTTTCTCCCCATTTCTCCTCTGCCCGACAGCCTCTATCAACGTTTCAGCGAACTCTACAGCATTCATATCACTTTTAAAAAAACTTTCTCAGTTTGGAACTTGGTTCTACGTCAAATTCGTTAAGCACGCGCGTTACATTGATGGAAAACCGTAAGTTATAATTTTTTTGCATGTGCACAACTATGACTATACCCCACGTGGTTTAAAATTTTCTGTTTCTAATGTGTCTCTCGGATTTATAGGCCTGCTCCCAGACTTAAAGCGAACGTAAGAATCCCTACCAACACGACGTATTACAGCCCACAGCAATTATCTCAATATACACTACACTGTCTCAATTACGAAGGCCTCTTTGACATTAGTAACAAAATAGCGCCAGTGTTGTTTAAGTAAAATATCCTTCCGCCTCCGTTTTTCAAACACAGGAAGCCATACTGCCTGTGATTATTATTTATATCAGCTGCTGACACTTATTATCAATGCTCTCAGCCAAGTTTATGCTAGCCTGAAAATGCAAATTTTTTTCCAGAAGTACATTTTCCAAAAAAAACGAGAAACTGTCGCATTCACAATGTGCATTTGCATAAAAAAAATTTTGTAATATGTTAAAAGTGTTTTACGTAGGTACGTTTTTGTAGAACTATATTTTGCCTCCTACAATTTAAACTGCACACAAACTGAACAAATGTTAGATTTCTCCCTTTCATGGCTTGCTGTGAGAGTGAGTGGGTATCACTCAAGGCCAATACTTAATTTAATGAAGTGTTTTATGAGACTTGCGCCTTAAAGAGAAAATCTTTTTTAAATATTTAAGTTTTCTTTGATTGGTAAATTAAGATATTGAAATTCTTAGGAATACAAAGCAGCTTGACAAATTGTGGAAAGAAGATACACTTTACACAAACTGACAAATCCTAAATATAATAAACAATGGAGTTTTTTATGTAGCTATGTTTTCTTGCACTTAAGGCTGACACATACACTCTACGTTTTTAAAACTGCAGAGCTGATATGAGCAGATAAAAATACATAAAACAAACATTCATGTATAGTATGTGTATGTATAGTATACGTGTATACATATGCATGTATATATACACACAAATCACTTTAGTACAGTAATAACACGAGAAAAATCGTCATACGTCAACGTGTGGGTTCAGTGGCAATTCCTACAGTAACTTCTTCACATTACCAAATAAAAGCTCCAACAATACAAGAGCGTTCGCAAAACTTAAATATTTTAACTCTAAGCAGACATAACATTATGTAGAACATAACCTTAACATCGCTTTGTTCATGGTCCAATCTATGCTCATAACGATAAACAGTTCGGAGCGTTTTGCTGGCCCGCAAAATACGCAAAACCTTAAAGCTTTAACGTATAAAGTACAAATTACGCGATATGCTCACGTTACATACAACTCAGTATCGATATTAACGTCTGACGGGGATATTCACATTGTTAATTTATTTTGTGCGTACTTCTTTCAGCAAATGCCGCCAACATGAATGCATGCACAAGCAAGTCACCACGACCCAACTGACTGCAGATACTGCCAGCGGTGAAATTTATTAAACCACCGCTACGAAGTAGGTGGTAGTTCTGCCTGTCATGCAACTTTTAAAAAAAAGTCGTAGCTGAGACATAGTACCTGCACCACGACCTAGGAAGCTGGTGACATACTCGTCGAAACAACAAAAACGGTCCATCTTCTGCTGTCCTCATCGCTCTATCTGGCCAGCGACTTACACGACAATGGCTTTCCGATCCATTAAGATTGTCTGCCCCTCCGTCTTAGCGTGTCCCGCTACAGCCGTGTGATACCTTTTGCTAACTCACGAGTCCTGCGTTGTTCGGAGCGACATCACAATGGTGTGAACTGTAGTCGCTGACCGCATCAATTATTTTGTCCTTATTAAATAATTTTGTACTTCCCAAAAAACCTGTGGTGTTATGACGAAAGCGTGTTAATTTTAAAACAATTTTGTAGCAAACACAAAACGTTTTCATTAAAACACTATTTAAAAAGGTTTCGTAATGGCCTAAGAGGGATACGTTACACCTAAATAAATTATACGACGTCTTCCTTTATGAACTCTGTATATTTTACTTCGTATTTAAAACAGCGAAACAAACGTAATATGCAATTGATATGTATCATGGCAGACTCATAGGTTAAGAAAACTATCACGTATCTCCGAGGTCCCCGATTCGAACAAGGGCGGAAATAGGACGAGAGTATTTGGGGAGGGAATTTGGGGATATTGTAGTTGTCTTGAAGTTTTACTCTGGTGGTTCCTTTCTCCGTCGTCCATATTCCGCATTTTATTCACCTTACATGACACGCTGTGGCATGCATGCCTACACGCCCTGCTCATGAAGTGAGAAGATGAGATCAATAATGGCCAGAGGGACTCAATTTCAGGAGCGCCGAGTAACGAAGTTTATCTACGCACTCTCTCCTCAGGTGGTCTCGCCTAAAGCCTCTCTGTGCACAGAAGTGCAACATCGAACCCAAACTTTTTTAATCCACTCGGCATCTCATCTTACCTATCGCATCTTTCAGGAACGACAGGTCTGTCCTCAGATAGGCAGATCACCCAGCCTCGTTCCATTGTGTTCCTTTAGCGAGTGATTCTTACACAGCAAGTTTCATTTCGGCCAGACTTAAGAGTGTTTTGCATTTCGGCCAGACTTAGGAGTGTTTTGCAGCAACCGATGTCCAACTCATGACATTTTCATGAAATAATGTTTCCTTCTAATTTTTTTGTGTAATTATTTCATAATTACAAAAAGAAAACGCCCCCCCCCC